>QANY01008662.1:898762-968219 GCA_003255025.1 Datisca glomerata
GGGGGTTCATTGTTTACTTGGCAAACGCTGAGACATTGGAGCAATTTTCCATCAACCTGTGAAATGTTAGCCGTTGCATTTAGACTTTGATTGCGCTTTATCAGTACCATCTTCTTGTGATCTTGGTTTACTTCTTATGATGATTAGGCTCATTTTGTTTTGCAGCAAAATTCTTAATCGTTAGAAAATAAGCTTCTGCACTAACATACTTGAAACTTGTTGGTACAGAGGTTCAACGGTTGCATTTGATGGTGTGGGTTTTCAATTATGATATAGAAGTTCCAATAATGATTTATTCACCATATTTGTACCAGGTTTGGGATCTTGGTGGACAGGAAAGACTCAGGACATCATGGGCAACCTATTACCGTGGAACACATGCAGTGATAGCTGTTATCGACAGCACCGACAGAATGAGGATCTCCATTATGAAGGATGAGCTCTTCAGATTGCTTGGACACGAAGATCTTCAGCAATCTGTGATCCTAGTTTTTGCTAACAAACAAGATATCAAGGATGCAATGACCCCAGCTGAGATAACTGATGCTCTATCACTTCATAGCATCAAGAACCATGATTGGCATATCCAAGCCTGTTGTGCCTTGACCGGTGAGGGATTGTATGATGGTTTGGGTTGGATTGCTCAGCACGTTACCGGTAAAGCACCAACTTGATATGGAAAGACGAGCTGAATAAGATTGAATTTTACATTTGTTATTGGCTTATCTTTTGTAGATGTATTATTTCAATTTGCAAAAAAAAAAATGATAACGTTGTCTTATTATTACAAAATGAAGTACTTTCAACAAAGATACATCTGAAACAAGAAGCAGAACTGGTTTTTTAATTTGACAACAGAATTTGTGAATCTGTAATGTCTGAAACGTACCAACGACATATGACAAATGTGATTATCATTCTTCATCCTTAGTATCTGCTGCTACCTCTTTAACCTTTTGAGTCTCTGCAATGGTAAATTTATGATGCTTCCTGGGGCACTTCATCATGGTAAGCCACAAAGAATGATAATTTGATTACAAGATCCAGCATCTGCAACCTTTTGAATCTTGGAGGCCTTCAAACCAGCGATCCCATAATGGATTTAGAGGGCCATGTGTTCTGTCAAATAACCATTATGTAAGGACATTAGACATTGAATTAGGGGAAACACGTGTAGTGTAGGTGCCAAAATGAGGTATAATCTCATTTGTGTTGCACGTCGTTTAGAACATACATATATATTAAAAGAATGGGTCCGGTACTATACGTTAACAGTATGGTAGGACTACTCTGAAGTGGGAACATGAAAACAACAATTAGTGCAGCAGTGCAGGTTAGATAGAGAACATACTCTGCCAGAAGTGGGTCGGGTCTCATTAGTACGTTATTCAGCATCCTGGCAAGTACAATGCTAATGTCAGCCTAAAATTGATTGATCAGTATACTTGGTTTGATGATTAATTTAAATTCACAATTTTACAAATCATGATTACTCTTTGCATGCTGCAGACGCATTCTCCAGTTTTTCCAGCTCTTCCAGCTCATCCTGCAATTACCGTTAATACTAAGATTAAATATACAAATTCAATCAAGGATGTATGAGATGGAAACTGGTCAGTGAAATTGAAATTGATCCAAATTGAACGAATGCCAAATATATGAAAGCGTCCCAGTCAAATTTGTCTCAACTCTCAAATTCTTAAAGCGTGTAGGAAAGCAAGGACAAACAAATTGTATCCATGTCTGACCGCTTAGAGTTGAATCAGGACCATCTTGGACGTTGGCTCAGATATCAATGACCCATATTGACTTTTAAAGAAAAGGAGAAAAAATCATATCTCAACTTTTTCTATTGAACAGCCCGGATAAGCCGAACAAATAAACTGATATTCGGCCCCATACAAGAGGTGATCAGTCCCCGTTGCATCAATTGAGTCATGCGTGATTAAAGATGCTAATTGATGCAGAGTTACATTGTCGAAGAAGACACTATAAAAAGAGGCTTAGACTCTGTTGGATCATCCCAAGCTTAATAAAACTCTCTTCCTCTCCATCTTTTGTGAAAAATATCAGGCTGTGCGTTCTATGCCCTAGCTGCGAGAACAACCATTCAAGCTAGGAAGTGGGGTTTTGAAGCGTGACAGAGGCCAAGGAACGTGAAACAATCCACCCAAAAGGTCTGAAAATCTTTCTCCTTGTGTTATGACTTAGAAACATGCAATGTTTTTACTACACTCCTCGGGCAAGATAACCTAAAAAGCAATGACAAAGATACAGGAACAATAAGGAAACCATTGGTTTTACCAGAGTACCCAAGGCATTCCTAGGTGTTGGTGTCAAGCTCGACATAGCAGAGTTTTTCAGTTGCATAAAAAAAACCATGTGACATCCAAATTCTAACATTGTTGTTTGAATTGACGACATTGAATGACCATGAAATAGAACACGCCCCCAGAGCATTTAACAATTGCATTAATATGCTACTAGAAACACAACTTCACATAAATACAAGCAAAAACCTTCCATAAAATGACTCTAAAGCAAGAATTGCATTAATCAGCACCTACATACGTCCACATCAATCTTTTCCATAAGTACAACATTGCTACATCTTAAGAAAACAAATATAATGTGATAAATAGCATATCTACAGCAATCATAAATCCGGGAAGGAGTTCCTTGAACATCAGAGATGGATCGAAACAATGATCTAACAAAATCTTAGAAGATCAATTGATTAACTCATCATCACCTTCAGTTAAATCCATCATCTATATTCCTATACCTTCAACTGATTAACAAGAAAAAAAGTTGGGACAATTTCTCACCCACAGAAATTCAAATCATATTAGAAATGCAGGGAAAACAGCATCAGCATACTAAGAGTCAACCAAAAAAGGATTAAGAAGAAGAAAAGAAAAATACCGCTAAGAACCTAGCCTCTTGCTCGAGCCGCTTCAATTCAGCTTGTAACCTATGCTTCCCCCTGGTGTCAGTGACAGAAATAGACTGTACCGTCTGGGTTATCGGACTTGCCGAATCCGACATAACCGATTGCATCCACAGAATATAACTAGCAGTGTAAAAAGCTCAGAACTTTAATATTTAGACCGCCTATCAAAGGCAACCTCGAGACAAAGCGATCATCAAGGACACCCCATAAGAGAAGAAAATAAAGATGACCCATATATCTTCATGTGGCCCCCATTAAATTTTCCTGCTATAAGACACTGATCTATGCAAAGCTGAAAGCAGAGAGGAAAGTAGAAAGTTGGGGTTTTTCAAACCCTTGTTTGGCTGGCTACTTTATTTTGGCTTTTCTCTCTTTATTTTTCACTTTGTTTGCAAAGGTGAAGTTTTATAAAGCTGGTTTTCTTTTCCTGATTCTTTTTTTTTGTCTCTCTTTGGGTCAGCTATCGAATCTTCGTGCCTCCCCACGCGGTACTCGTTCGCAGTGTGGAAATGTAGGCTGAACCATTACAAAATGACAAGAGTTGTTGGTCTAAAAGAGAACTTCTTTTACACCGTTTTAGGTGATAAAATTAGACTACAAATTTATTTTTAGTACACTACAAATTTTAGGTGATAAAATTAGACTAGTGTACAAAGAATTTATTTTTATTACGTATAATACAACATAAATTTAGCAAAATAGCATTAATATGTATTTTTACATTTTTTAAACTTATTTTTTGTTAACTGATTTGTTAAATTTATTTTGCAGTCATTTTGATCAGAAATTATTCAAAATGTCGGTCACAATGTGACATGAGCCCCACATTATGAAAATTCAGTTCGTTGATTTAAATTTGAATGATCTTGATCTATTGAACATGAAAATTGAAAAAATAAATTTCTTTTTTATTTATTTTAAATTAAATCAAAAAATATTTTAACAGTTGATACGATCACAACTACAACTACATGTTATATTGTGACCGACGTACAATAACTACGCTGCTTTGACGGTTGGTAGTCAGAATCAAAACAGAAGACATGAGCTATTCAACCAGTCCGTGGGCATCAGATGTTTGTCCCCGTCACCCAATTGGATTCCAATTGCCAGCCCAGAGTTCTGTCCCCATGTCGCCCAATCGACAGACGAGCCTTCTGTTTTTCTTGAGGTGCCCCTAATAGACATTAGTCCAACCCAAGTGACCAATCCTCCTTCAGTTAGCCCATACCCATTCCCGTTTCTGCCTCCATATCCATTCCTTTATCCGGATGCTCTCATTTCCAATCCGGGTTAATCGGCTGCCGATTGATTTTCTGTAGGGTTACATGGTTTGGTTCAACAATATTATCGAACCCAACTGAATCGATTGTTAAAAAATCAATTAAGTTCGTTTGGTTGATTTAGCCTTGGCAATGAATTTTTTTAAAACAAATTACTTAAAAAAATAAAATATGGCCCGAGTCTTGCACCTAGGTCCTGCCAATCATTTTATGATTGGTTGTAATTATAAATGCAGTCAATCATGACATGTCACAGGGTTGTGCTAGGTGCACGAGGCAATTAACGTTACTAAAAGAAATATAAAATTAAAATTTCAGTTCGATTTGATTTGATATGAAATTATATAATAAAAATAATAGAAAATTAATGTTCATTCCAACTCTGTTAGCTTCAAAAATGTCAAAATTTTAAACCATGAAACTTTGATTATTTAATTCTGCTGAATGAACCAAATAGAATATATTCAAAGAACTAACTAAAGCAATCATTTTTTGATTTGATTACATATAAATTTTTACCCCGTTTTCTGAGTAAATAGAGTTTCGTTTCACAATATAGGAAAGTTCTATCATGCCGGGGGTTTTTCCCCGGCATGAATGCTGCGTATTATGGCTCTTGGATTATTTTTGGAGCAATTTGGACCACACAAGGCCCAATCGGTCAGAAGTCAAATTTTTTAATTTTGTTTTTTTTTGTTTTGTTTTTTGGGGGTTCACAAAAAATGTATAGAAGTTCACCAAATATGTACCGGGGTTCACCAAATATGTACAGATATGCACGAAAATGTACAAAATTAATAATTCTTGGAAGGATTCACAAAAAATGTATAGGAGCTCACTAAATATGTACTGAGATTCACCAAATATGTATTGGGGTTCACCAACATGTACATAATTAATAATTCTTGGAGTAGTTTACCGAAAATATATAGAGGTTCACCAAATATGTACTCTGGTTCACTAAAATATACAAAATTAGTACTTCTTAAAGGGGTTCACTAAAAATGTATATGGGTTCACCAAATATATACTGGAGTTCACCAAATATATATAAAATTAATAATTCTTGGAGGGGTTCACAAAAAATTTAAAGCGGTTCACCAAATATGTACTTAGGTTTACAAACAATGTACTGAAGTTCACCAAATATGTACAAAATTAATAATTCTTGGAGAGGTTCACCGAAAATGTATAGGAGTTCACCGAAAATGTACAATGGTTCACCAAATATGTACTGAGATTCACCAAAATGTAAAAATTAATAGTTCTTGGAGGGGTTTATAAAAAATATATAAGGTTCACCAAATATGTACTGGTGTTCACAAAAAAATATACAAAATTGACTTTGTACATATTTGGTAAACCCCTATAATAATTATTAATTTTATACATATTTGGTGAACTCAATACATATTTGGTGAACCTATATATATTTTTGGTGAAACACTCCAATAATTATTGATTTTGTACGTTTTGGTGAACCCCAGTACATATTTGGTAAATCCCAATATATATTTGGTGAACCCCTACACATTTTTGGTGTACCCCTTCACGAAAATGAATTTTTAAATTTTGGTGAGCCCTTTAAGCATTTGTTGTACCCCCACGACAAATTTGGTGAACACCTAAAATTGCAATCGTCACTCATCATGTGTGAATCGCCCAAGCGCCACCAGGTAATCACATCTGCAAGTCCAAGTACCATTCAAATGGCCCTAATCACCATTGGTCATCCTAATCGCCATGTCTTGATAGGCGATCACATATGCTCCCCTAATCGCCATCAAAATGGCCCTAATCGCCATCTTCACAATAAACCCTAAAATTATTTTTTTAATTAATTATCGTACACCAGGTAAATCATCGATAAAATAGAAAAAATTCATTTTCTCAATGCAAACATTCACGATATTAACTTATTATGTGAAATTAGATTGGTTTAAGTAAGAATTCTCGAAGAATTTGAACATTTATTCATAAACTCGATAAAAGTTGTCATTAGTAATATTATTGTGTTTTTGTGACAAGTATCGAGCGATACGGGTTTTCATCATATATTATCATATGTCGTGATATTATGATGACCGGTTAATTCTATTTATCAGTTTGACAAACACGTATAACCCTCAAGGTCAATTCTACTGTTAAATCAAACATATCCGCTAAAAATTTAAAATTAAATATTGAAATTTGAAATTTAACCTTTTTATTTTATAATTATAACCACATAATTTGAAAAATAGCCTCATTTAAGTTTTAATTTATAACCCTATAAATATATTTTCCAAATCAAACCTTATTCTGTTATCAAAATTAACTACAAAATTAAAAAAAAAAAACAAATTCTCCTTCTTAAAAAACCCAATACGCACCTTTGCCCCCTCTCTCAAGTTCTCAACACTTCATTCCTCTTCACTCAAACACTATATTCTTATCCTTCCTTCTTCATCTCTTCATAGCCCGAAAATCTCTTCAAACCGCCTCCAACTTAACATCCCGAGAAAATTTCACACATCCCTTGAAAACACGAGTGAAACTCGTGCCCAACTCCAGCCAAATACGTCTAACCCGCGACCCCAAACCCCACATCCTTCTAATATTATATTTTTCACTAAAAATGGCCAGAGGAAAGCATAAAGTTACAAGGGAAACGGTGAATTTAACGACACAACCAAGTTCGAATGGTTTAAAAGGGCCGTACGATGCCACCGGTTATGGGGTGAAAAGATTTCATCCAAAGAATCGAAATTTTACTAGTCAATTCTTCATATTGCTCCAACAGAGCATATATGTCATCCAAGCAAACAAGATGTAAGTTTTTCTTTAAAGATTTTGAAGTTTATGTGTTATATTGGTAAAACACTAAATAAATACTTGAATCATTTTAAAAATTGGGTGTTTTTATGCGATGCTCCTAGAAATGTATGATTATTGGTAGCGATATATGTTTCGGTTGAAAAATTATAGTGTATGTTTATGTGCTCGTAAGGTGTTTGACAAAATGTCACAATATAGATTATAAATAAAGGAAAATGACATATATATACCACTTTCATAGTAGTAAGTTAGGAATTAGCCTAAAAAAATTGAAATAGATAAATGGCCACTTCTATTCAATTTAATTTTAAATTTGTATGATTTGTCTATAATGCTCTTATCCCATGTTTCTCAGTTTTTTAGTTAATTTTTAAAATTTAAATATAGTAATTCCTTTAAACTTGGGTCGTTATCATAATTTTTGTTAATTAAATATGAATCTCATATTAGGTGAAAATTTTGTTACTATAAATTTATAAATAATATTTATATTAGATAAAACGTAAGCAATATATTAATGATCATATAATATATATTAACATTTATTTAGGATAACATATAATATTGTATTGACATTTATTTAATAACGTTTATTCAGTATTTAGAGTGTTCATGCGTAATGATATTAACGTTTATTCAAAATATGATATAAACGCTAACAAATAGATTAACAATCAAATAATATTGAATACATAGAGTATTAACATCAAATTATATTGTATTAACATTTATTTAAGATCATAACTACTTCTAGTATTATATTTATATTTATTTAATACACTTATTACAAATGGTTTCATATTATTCTAGATGCTTATGATGAAAAGAAAGATAATTTTTGCTTCATAAAAAAAAGAAAGATAATTTTTTCTTTGAAACAAAAAGAAAGGTAATTATTTAAGCAATGAATATGTATATCAAATTTGTAAGATGGAGAAATACAACATCTATAATGGAGTGAACAAATCATTGAAACTCAAACATTGATGAGAGGGAATAATGTGATTTAATTTAGGGATTAATATCAATAAATTAAATATTTGAAATTAAATTTAAAATATGCAATCACCAATAAATTTCATAACTACTCATAAATACCTAAATTTATTATGCATTTACATACCAGAGATAACATTAAATATTTTTATAATATTTTGTATATGAACATATACATAAATTTTGTTGCATATCATCTAAGTAAAATATCATTATTTGTTAAGTAAACTTTTTATTATTGCACGTCATTTATATAATATTTTTAAAGTTTTTTTTAAATATCAGTTCGTTACATGTTTGTAAAATCAAGAGCTTAAAATTCCTTTAATAGGATAGTGGTAAATCAAGTAAGATTTTCAATTTTAGAAATATGTTGGTGGAGTTTTAGATAAGAACAAACTGCTGTAAATATGAACGGTAATATTTATAATTAAATTAAAAAATAAAATCATCCATAACCTCTACAATTACTCCTACAAATATGAGAGAATTAATGTAATTATTATTTAATTTATTAATTAAATAATGTAAAATCTGAAGGTTAATTGTAATAAAATATATTTTAGACAACCCCATAATCTACTTAAAGTACACTAATTAAGAAAAGGATATTTATCTACTTCATATTTTTAGGCTAATAAATAAATTACCTCTTAGAAAGTGGTCTATTTACTAGGATTTCTATATAAATTGTTGTCATTATTTTTTTTAATATCTTTCTTCCTATGTAATACATCTTTCTTCACACACATTTTTCACTCAGTCATAACTTAAATTTTGATTTTCTAGGCTGAGTTCTATGATCTTGGTGTACGTGGTTTTGGAAACACTACGCCAGTAGCTCGGTGGTACAGTAGGCTTCCTGAAGATGTGAAGAGGAATGTTGATGCTTCCGGATTTAGGTACTTTATAAATATATTTAAAAAGGGGCAGATGAATCATGTCCTATTGAAAAGCCTGGTCGAGAAATGGTGAGATACAACCCACACCTTTCATATAGATGAAATGGGTGAAATGACAATGACCCTATTGGATTTTACTGCGATTACCAGCCTGAAAATTGATGGTCGACAACTAGACTATGATTTGGAACTCTACAACAACAAGAAGACATTGCAGAAGCTAGTCGAAAATTCGTTGTCGGAGCTTTGAGAAAAAAAGTTAGTCATCAATAGATTTTTTATAATTATGTTAATTACGAGTGTACTACTCATGAGAAGGAGAAAGTTTTGACGAAAGTTTTTCTACCGGTGCTCTTGGGTAGTACAATTTTTTTGTGACAAGAGCAATAAAGTTTATTTGTACTTCCTCCCCAGCCTAGAGAAAATAGATGAGATACGAGAGTATAATTAGGCTGGTTCGGTGTTGTCCATATTGTGTCGTGATATGGACATTTTATGCCGCGACAAAAGTGTATGGACTCGGGGGTTTCTGGATAGCAGAGAGGTATGAGCTTGTGAGTAATTTTTGTGTTTAGCATTGAGTAGACCATTGAGTGGTCCAGACACTTTCCAGAGAGTAGCACGTTGGATAGACATTGAGTCAGAAACAAGGGATGTTGCTCACTGCCTAAACACGTGCCGTGGTAAACTTCAAGATGTGAGGCCCAATGAGATATGTGTTTTATTCTATCAATTCTTATATTGTCCCCCCTATGAGTATGAATAATGTTATACTAACAAACTATTTCTTTTTAACTTGCTATTCAATTATAACCCTTGAGGACAACGTACAAACTTGCCTGATTATTGCATCGACAGTAAACCTCATACTACCATGAGAATCTTATTGCAAGGACCTGTTGGAAGAGTATGGTACTTGGGTGAGCGCGTCTCACGATAGAGTTTGGGAATCGAAAGGTCGTACATCCCATACATACCCTAGCTTCAATGTTATGTGCTCAATCATTCACCAAATAGGATATAACTGTGGCCTTGGAGGTTTCAGAGTGACACACTTCATCAATGGTGTAGATGGCGATGGCAAAGATACTTATGATGAATTCTGGAAAATTGGTTGTCTTACAACTATAATGGGGCATCTTCATCTTCGTGGGTGATAAACGTCTCTAAGTGGTTTTTAAATATAAAAGATTACTCATATTGTTATACAATGTAAATTTGTAATCTACTTGGTATAGGCAGCAGCACCAGTAACTGCAACAGTCACAGCAGCACCAGAAGCATCAGAGTCGGCTAGAGCGACTGTTGATGATGTAAGAATGGCTGACATCCCACTACCACCATGGTAGATTTGGTTACCACTCTCAGATGGTGGTAGTGAGCTGGTTGACAATCCAAATGATGTTCCAGTTTGGGGTCCTCCATCAGCTGATGTCGATTGTGTTAATATTATTTATTTAGTCATTAAATATCATATTAACATGTAATTCAGATAATGTAGGTGCTAGTGTCATGTGCGGCAGGCAGGATGCGCATGATTGGCGGTCTCAACATGCTGTTCTTCGAGAAAATATTGAGCGCACGTGAGGCAATGATAAAGGCCAAAGCATCAATGAAAAAAAGGATAAGGAAATTGTAAACTTCCTATATTTACCTAATTATTTTTTAGTTTGAAATCAAAATATTTAAATAAACTCTTAGCTGACATTTTGAGTATGTACACTTGTAGACGAAGTTACAAAGACGCTTACAAATGTAAGAAACTCAAGCAAACATGCATGAGGGCGATGATGAAGATTAAGATGATGAAGGTCATGATGAAAATGGTGAAGATTCAGTTAATGATGATGAAGACACTAATGAAGATACTGAATTGGAACGAGAACATGAAGGACGTACAAAACATTCACATGATGCTTTGTCGAAAATGAGAAAAGTTACACCATGACGCTTTGTCAAAGTTTATATGAACTTTTTATAGTCTGTTTGAATTTCAAACTTGATTAAAAGTTTGTTGAGTGTATTTTTGAATTTGTTAAATTCTGACTGCATTTGGTTGGACAAATTATGGGTAAAAATATGTATTTTGATTGTGGATTTTCTAATATTTATGGGGAGGTTCTGTCGAATCATTTTTTAGAATTGTAAACTATATTCTAAGTTTGTTCAGTGTATGGTTGAATTTTAAACTGGATCCTAAACATTTGTGTATAAGGATAAAATTTATAAACCGTCCTTTTATCCAATTGGAATTTATACTCAAATTGGAATTTACAACAAAATAAAATATAAAGGAATTGAGAACTTCAACTTAGATTTATGGAGTTTTGTATAGAATAACAAAACAAAAGTGATTCTGACCAAAATGCATGTATGTATGGCATCTGGGACCAATAAATGACCAGGAGGGTCCAAATGCCAAAGTTCTACGGCTTTTGGGACCCTACTGGTCCGTTTTGGATCCCAATCGCAGTAGACACAGGCATTTGGCCATTGTCCAAGTGACATGAGCCTAAACACCCGTGTGTCTGGCATTTGGGGCCCAAAAATGACAAGGAAGCCCCAAACACCATACTTGTATGGTGAAACGCTGTTGGTGAATGACGCTTGGGACCCTTCTGGTCCTTTTTGGGCCCCAAAAGCTAGACACACAGGCGTTTAGGCCCGTGTGACTTTAAGGCCCAAGAAGGATTGGTGGGGTCCCAAACGTCGTAGAGATATGGCGATTCGCCAGGATGATAAGAGATTAGGACCTCCCAAGTGGCGTTTAGGTCCTAATTTCCTAGCTCTCGTTTGACTTTTTTGTTAGTAGGTGGTTAGTGTTTGGTTGTTATGAAATTAATATGGGTAATTACTCTTCGTAAACCATTCTTAAAAGTTATTTTTTACTCAACTAAACACATTCTCACTGCTTCTTAATTGCTCTAAACTTCAAATACACTTATTCCTTCAATTTATTTGTTTGGATCATCAATTTTCAACTCCAACTAAGTCACTGACTACACCGAAAAGGTAATTTTTGTTTAATTTTCTTTAAATTTTTAAAGATTATGTGTAAGTTAGATGCTTTATGAGTAATTATCATCAACTTCTTATTTCTTTTTCAATATAGTTAAGCGATGCGTAAAGCAATCAAGATGGTGCTCCCCAATTGTAATCATCGTCTTTATGCATGGCATCTCGAACGAAATTCCCAATCAAACGTGCATAACTCAAAATTTCTATAGACTTTCAATAGAGTCATGTTTGACGTCCTCAGTGATGAAGAGTTCAAAGAGGAATGAGATCGTTTGATAGAGTCTTTCAACCTTGGACAAAAAAAATGGGTACAATGGATATATCAGAAGCGTGAACACTGGGCATAGACCTTCCAACATGAATAATTCTTTGCGCTCATGAGAACGATGCAACGATCTGTGGGTATGAACGCGTATCTCTACCGATTAGTTGAATGCCAATCTAAACTATTTGAATTCGCGCTATAATTTGATCAAGCGTTGGCACGTATTCAACATGAGGAGAGGTTAGATGATTTCAATTTGACAAATGAAACACCTGTGCTTCATACTCACTTGCGTGTGTTAGAACAAGACACGACAAATCTGTTCACACACAAACTGTTTCAATGTGTGCGTAAGGAGATCATGGGTGAGTCATCATTTATAGTTTATGCTTTGACACATGATGGGGAGGCTCACAAGTATTCGTTGGTCGAGTTTGGGGTGCTGAATGGCTCACACATAGTGATAATAGACCAACAACTTGATACGCAGTTGTGGCAAGTTTGAATTAGTGGGGATACTGTGTCGTCATATGTTCACAGTTATAAAAACTGAACATATACAAGAGATCCCAAGCAGGTGTATACTAGATAGATGACGGATCACTGTGAAGGGTAATATGCTACCAACCGGGTCGATCCAACTAGCTGCCAAAAGACTTGCTCACTTTGCGTCAAAGTCAAGTGGATGGTCGACTCGAGCCAAAGTGGAAATTGGGACGCCGTGTGCCAAATATGAGATCTTGTGGAATGAGAAGGTCGCCAACGAATATGATGCAAAGTAGAGGATGGCATAGAGATTAAAAGAGGCCCTATTCAAGACCCGGTAATCATGAAGACAAAGGGCATCCAAGGTGCCAGCTCGAGTAAAGCACAACCAACCACCCGTCGATGTGGTTATTATAAGAACATTGAACATACCAAACAAACGTGTCCAGAATTATCGAGCGATGTGCATGCCATGATGCCAGATGATACTACTAATGATCTAGCACCATCTAACGTGCAAGGTGCACACACGACAAGTGTCTCCAGACAAGGTGCGTCCCACAAACTGCCATCATTCCAATACCCATTCAATGTGCAAGGTGTGTACCAAGTCCCATTATTCAACCCATCTACATACCCACCACCGTTCAACGCACAAGGTGGGTACCTTATGTACAACACAAACATCTCATACTCGTATAATTTTATGTATCCCCGCCACAGTAAATGACATTTTGGTATTAACTTGCTTTCATAGTTTTTTGGGAATGTTAATATACAAATATGTTTTTTCTGTGGAAGTTGTTTGGCCAGTATTTAAGGGTTGGTGAGGAATTTGGTGAATTTTTTCTATTATTAGCTTTGTTTTATTATACCGCTGATAATGTAGTTTGTTTGCACAACAATTTTACTTAGGTTGAAATTGGTCTACTTTCAAGGGCATTTTCTTTGATGATGGAAAATTTTATGGAAAATTGAACAGTCACTATACACCGGATAATATAACAATCACTGTACATAATAACTTGTAAAAATATGATTATTTATAACTGTACACAATAATTCTGCGGAATTTGTTTATGATCACTACACACAATAACTTAAAAAATCTGCTTATTTATTAGTATACACAATAATTCTGCAAAATTTATTTATCATCACTTTGCATGATAACTTACAAAAACCTCTTTATTTATTGTTGTACACAATAATATACAAAATCTGTTTATCATTCTTATACACAATAACTTACAAAAATCTATTTGTCTTCACTATATATAATAATCATATAGAAAATATGACACAATAATGTATACAATATGTCTATCCCTTAATTTTTTTCCTCTTCTCAATCCTTTGCTTTAAAGTAGGACTCGTCTTTGGTGGTTGTCGGGTCTTTGAGACGGATAAGTTCCTACAGTAAAACTGGTCAAGGCGCTCATGTATCCTTTTAAACATGGTGTTTGAATGATGGTTTACGATCTTCAACAGAATATCACATCGAAGATCGTGCGATTTCAAATCCTGTACAAATATTCCCAATATTCAACAAACTATCATACACCTCAACAGATTCAATGATGACAACCAAAAATGAGCAAATTAACAACAATAAAAAAATTTCTAATTACATAACTAAAAGAACCCAACTAAAATAAAATAGAAAACGGAGCTCTAAAGCTTGAATATTTACCAAACTATCATGCACGTAACCAAATTCAATAATGATACCACAAATGAGCAAATCCACAACAATCAGAAAATTCTCAATTAAATAACTAAAGGAAGCCAACTAAAACAAAACATAAAATGGAGCTCGAAGGCTTGAATATTCACCAAACTATCGTACACTTCAACAAATTCAATATTGACAGCGACAAATGAGCAAATCCAGAATAATCAGAAAATTCCTAATTACATAACTAAAGGATCCTTAACTCCAAACTGAAATAAAATAGAAAACTCTCAAGCTTAAATATTCACCAAACTATCATTACACCTTGACAAATTCAATAATGAGAACCACAAATTAGCAAATCCAGAACAATTAGAAAATTCTCAATTATAGAACTAAAAGAACCCAAATTATAACAAATAGAAAACAAAGCTTTCAAGTTTAACCAAATGTAAACAATATCTGGTAGACAATACCATGATGTCATCCATATATCTCATGACCCACAAACCACAATAACTTCTGCAAATATAATAATAAGTGCATCATTAAAGGGTGAAGGAAGCCCAATAAAATTTACAATTAGCGAACTTACCAATTTGACTGGGTGACCACTTGGGTTGGACTTGAGATTTTGAATGAGCAGAAGGTTGTTGTCGGGGAAATAAATCTATGAGCTTATGCTCAAATATCAAGGTCATACCTTCTAACTATAATTTCATTTGCGACATATAAAAGGGGGAATCAATATCAAAATCACACATGCTATAAGATATTAGAAGTCATGATAAGGGGTTAGAACATACAATATTTTTTACCTTTTTAGTCCGTTCCGCGTTACGCCGGCCATCTGGCAAGGTGTCCCATATGGTGACTTCCTCGTCCATGATGAAAATCTTGGCCATAAATCAATGATCTCGACCATTGTGTATCGGCATACAAATCTGTATTACACAATACATTTCCAAAATCATACTAAGTCAAAATTTAATAACTTAACTACATTAAATTTGTTTACTGCCATCTGTAGCTCAAGAGTTGGTGCATATCTCTCCACAGTCTTGTGTTTTCTTACAAAATTAGGAATTTCTACTCATTTAGAAACACATTGACTCTGTAGTATAATCAAAATATAATATACAAAGTGCATACAAACCTAAAATAAGGATGATAGTGAGTAGTAGATAGTCACAACAAACAACGTGGGAATCAACCAGAATAGGTTGCTCATCAACGCAACACGAGACTCCAAAGTCAAAATGCTGAAAAAAAAGTTTATAACATTCGAGCCAAGCCAATTCTCTAGACCGAGAGTCTTTAGGTATCTTCGTGCAACATGGTGGATAGAATGTTTAATGAAAATCTCACAACAAAATACAAATTTAATCAAATTTTGAAAGTGACCGTGTGTCGAATTTCATTACATTAGTGTTACTACTACCTATTCTCTAAGCTTTTCTAAAAAATATACTTCAATAAACACTCATCTTTGACTTTTAGTGGGTTCTGCAATGTGTATAAACCCACTTTAAATACTTTTCTATTGCATTTAATGGTCGGTTTACCCTTCAACGTGTATAAACCCACTCTCCTCTCCCGAGTGTTATGCAATCACATCGAGAATTGGCTTTCAATAGGCTCGGTCAAGACTAGTTTGCCCTACCAATACACAACCCCAAGTAAGGTGCTAGATTACTAGTCAGATTATACATGTTATATTAATAGAAAAGATGAAATGAAAAATAGAATAATGCCTTTCGACGTCCTTTAGATGTTCCAGTCATAGATGGTTTCTTGACCAATAACATGTTAGTAAATGATTTGTCAAAAGTGTCCAGCTGGATGACGAGATCAACCTTATCACCTTTATCTAAAGGTGATGAAGAGTCGGACAGCTCTTCTTCATGAGAGGGACTCATATCGTCATCAAAACCTCCTCGTTCTCTAGGAGGAGTCGGGGTGACGCGTGGCTCATTGTCTTGGGCTCGAGACTTATCAGTGTCCCATTCCAAAAGGCTAGCCAAAGTTATGCAGATCTTCTCATGGAAGGCCATCATCTTTCTATACTCTTCAATTATTTGACAAATCTGCCCTCATGGAGCTGGCTTCCTCCTAAAGAGCGAGCACCAGTGCACTTAAAGCACCTAGCCCGACGATTTACTCTTCAGGTAGATTTGCACCCAATTCTCATGTACGTATGTATGCTCTCTTGAACCTCACGGTTGCCTGAAACGGCTTGCGCGATTATATCAATCTACATAATATAAATATCCATGAATTAGTAATAAATAATCAATAGTAATATAACCGAATTTGCAATATTCTAAAACGCTTACCGCAAAGCTTTTAGGCCCTCCTCCCCTTGAAGGTACAACCGTAATAATTTTGCAACGGCCAGATCGTTCCACACCACTAGCGAAGGCTAGTTCAAGTCAACATAGTTGGTAGCACATGCCAACTTCTTCAGATAAAAACGCTGCAACAAAATGAAATTATTAGAATATTTACCTATGTTATCATACAAAAAAAGACCAATGTACACTCAATATGTTACCTGAAGAAAAAACAATCATCCGGTAATGCTATCGTGGTGGTTGTTTTGATACCTCACGACATCATCAACAAAATCTTTAAAATAAGCAGAAGTCCAATTCTTCTGAGGAGTGGTCGTGAGTGTATTCAAAATGTGCAACCACGAATGACTGATGACTGTTTTTGATCAAAGAGATAACAAAACCCGACAGTGTATAGCACAAAGGCTTGCCTCCAATAGTCACCATCAGGCTCCTCAATCAAGAATTTTGACAAGGTGTTCACCGAAATATCACCTCGGGTTGGGTGTTCACCCACTTTGCCCTTAGATCTTTGATTTCATTCACATCACCATGAAATTTTGTCTCCTCACCATCGTCAAAGATGCCCAGTATAGAACTCACATCATTTGTAGTCACGTTGAATGTCGACCCATGGACATTCAATATGTAGAGGGCTGGATCAAAGTAACCTAATAGTTGCTACAAGAAGTTCCTTTTCATTTTGCGACATTGAATATCCAACAACCCTCCGAATCATGTCTCCACGACTGCTCTTCTTTTACCCTCATCAAAATTTGCAACAAGATCCATAAATTTCTCGGGTGTACAGCGTGTAAGCAATTTTCATTTAAAGGCAGGGCTTATAAGATGACTAGGACCAAGTTGTTCCGCTCCACATTCAAGGACATGGATTTCATTATCCTCGAAATAATTGATTTGTGCTTCCTTCGTCATACTGTTCCACAACTTAGCTAGTTCTCTTTGTGTCTGCATATAAAAAATTCACTTAAATTACAATCATATAAGTTATCAATTTCATGTTATAATGTAATGTTTGTTTAAACATACTTACTTTAATACCTTTAAGCTCTCCACCTGCCGTCCTAATTTTAGCACATGCTTTCTTACTTTTTTAATTATAAAAAATAACATTAACATTGCAACAATTGATATGAAAATATGTAACATTAAATTGATGATCTTATTAAGTACTTACAAGTAGACAAAGAAATCCCTCAGTGCCTTGTTCACGTTCACATTTATGTTAGCCATATGAAATATATGTTAGTATAATCAAATTTAGCCCTGTGAAAATGTCTTCTTATCATGATTATTCTTGATAATAGTTTGTAATGGATTGAGCATCATCTAGTAAGAATGCTAAGGTCCTATACCATTAATTTGTGTTCATAATATTATGTTCTTATATACATCTGCCCATATTATGTTATTATTCAGTTTTACGCAATGACTATTTGAGATAACACATTAATTTGAAGTGACATATATCAACATTAATAAATGATAAACATGATGTGAATGCCAATGGCTTGCGAAAATCGATGCAAGATTTCACAAAAAATATGGATATGTAAAGATTATAAAGAATGTAAGAAACTTAGTTGATCTAGTTGTAACATGCTCTTCTTCAAGTTTTTCATAATTTATCATGTAAAAAGAATCATATTTGTAAATTTTCACCATGTAACTAAGATAATTAAAAACTCTATAAAAGTCCAAATCTCTAGAATCATATAAAAAATGACGTTGATCATATAGTTCTCTCTAAAGTAGGTCTTTCCCTTTTATTGACTTCTCAAATGATAACATGTACAATGGTATTCATCTAATAACAAACATACATATGAAATAACATAGTTTTCATGAAAGAAAATAACCTCAAGTAATATCTCCTTCCAACTACAATATTCTGTATACAAACATGAAAAAGGGAAAAAATGAGAAATTAGTCTACAACATAGCAAGTTTCATTTGATTAAGTAAATCCAATTCAAGCTAATGATATTGAGACATAAATTCTTATACGAGTTCACATTATATAAGTAAATGACTTCAAACCAGTTCTATGTTCTTTATTGATAACCAATAATCAAGAAGTTTCACTCGAAAAAAAATAAGGAGTTACTTTTATAATTGGGTGAAAATCCAACTTCAAACCAATGTTATGTTCTCAAGTAAATCTATTCTAACTATAATAAAATATTAATTTTATTTCTCAAAAGCAACCCACAACATTAGTACATGAACATAATCCAACCTTTTTGTCAAAGCATAAACAATGAAGTAAGGAAATGTTACACAAAATGTGACTGTGATGCATAAATCGTTCATATTTATAATCATAGGAGTGGACCAAATCATATCACTAATTGGATCCAAAATTTTACTTAGGATTGAAACAAAGGCATACTAGCCTTTTTCCGATGCAACAAAAATTCGAAGTCCATCAATGATCAATTATTGAGGAATCAACTAGTATAATCAAGCTCCGCTACTTCTGATGTAATATTCTTGGTAAATCATACAACATATTTCTCATTTTCCAGATCTTATATGCTAGGTGGTAATTCAGATTTGTACTTTCAAAACTACAATGTCCTGTATACCTATTTTTCCTTCTATCTTTCAATCAAGATTAACAAAATAGGAAATCTTCTATGAGAATTAATCAAAGAAAGAACAAATAGACATTTTCTTCATTCATGGATTAATAAAGAACGAAAGAGGAAAGACAAGCCAATTCCACATGTAAAATTCAATTGAGGCTAGACTCTAGAGAGAACGAAAATTGGAAATCTTCTATGAGAATTTGTCAAAGAAACTTTTCAGGATTAACAAAATAGGAAATCTTCTATGAGAATTAATCAAAGAAAGAACAAATAGACATCTTCTTCATTCATGGATTAATAAGAACGAAAGAGGAAAGACAAGCCGATTCCACATGCCAAATTCAATTAAGGCTAGACTCTAGAGAGAACGAATACGTCAATAAATCACCACAACGATAAACCCCAAAATGATAGAAATATATAACACCACCAATTCAAGGGATCATCAAGAAAAACCCTAATGGCACACAATATGACACTATAGAAAGATTAACAGAGACAAACACAGTATACTGACCAAGAAAAGCATCACACACAGACCAATTTAAGAATCTATTATAAAAGCAAGCACAAAATCACTCAACATCACAAGAAATCATTGCACAATCCAACTCAGCTGACAACTCTATAATCATGCCTAACAGTACCAACACATTTTGATGCCCAAAAAATTAAATCCAATCAAGATGAAGAAAATCGCAACCAGAGAGATAGAGCTTTCCTAGAATGAAAGAGGAAATTGCAAGTCCCAACCAAAACCCTAAATCAGAAACATGCAAATCACAACCAAAACCTTAAATCAGAAACATGCAAATCGCAACCAAAACCCTAAATCAGAAACATTGAAATCCAAAAACTTCTCCAACAAGAGGAAGGAAAACGATCTAGGGCAGAGAGCTCAATCATACCTGTGTATCGTTGAACTTGAAGGATTCTCAAACTTACCGAACCAAAACCCTAAGAGAAAAGATTGAGAAGAGAGCTCGATTGAAATCTTCGAGGGAAGTTGCTGTGTATGCGACCTTGTAGCGGTGGTGGAGTCGACCTTGCAGCGGTGGTGAGAGAGAGCTCGATTGAAGGCATGATGAGAGGAAGAATGGAGAAGAGAGATGAATCTCGTGCTTTCGAGAGAAGAGAGAGAAATTTTTAAAGAAGAGAGAGAATGTGTTTTGTCGAAGAAGAGAGAGAACTTAGTGACCGGTTGAGCAGATCGTAAAAAAAAGAGGAGAATTTTAAACCAGCGGTTAGGATTGTCTTGATCAGATCAGTCCCATCATCAACGCGGGGGAAAATTTACTGAGTTGATCTCACAATATAATAATCATACATATTTTACCACCAATTTGACCCACTTATCATATTAAAAAGGAAAAAGAAAACGAGCCGGTCACACCGATTTCTACTTTAAAATTGGTTTATGTATTTTCCCCATTAATAAGGTGGTGAATGGTTATAACCGTTTGTTCCTGAATCATAATGCAGTCATTGACATAAATTCTGTTTTCTCTTTATTATTCTTTATCATTTGGAGGCAAAACTAGAAATTCTTGGGGCTAGCAGAAGGCAACGTGTAAGCAGACGGACATACTTGGTAGTGTGCTTCTTGCATGGCTTGCAGGTGTCACACTTGTGTCGTCCATATTTCGTATAATATTCCTAACTCCACGTAATAGGGGCCTCATCACCCTCTATTTCCTCCGTCTCTCTCAATATATTTCACCAAAGCTTCTTCTTGTTAGCTTAGTAATGTCCTGTGTTTCTGCAATCTCATCAACATTCATTAGAAAAACCATTCCCAATTGCTGTTCTTTTATCAATCCAAGAACGCATCCGCTTTTGCTTTCTTATGGGGATGTCACGCTTAAAAAACCTGTGTGTCTCTCGGGTCTGTTACACGCCCATGATGCGTCGTACGACCCACCTGAGTTGCCGGACAAGACCGCGCCAGAGTTCCCGCACAAGGTCCCGGATTTTCAACCTTCTGCTCCCCTGGAAGTACCAGAAATTCCGACTGCTCCGGAACTTGATCCGCTCACGCCACCCGAAGTGAACACGGATCCTACACCATTCCCTGGTACTCCGGGTCCGGATTTCCCAGGCATACCTACACCGTCTCCTCCCGGACCAGACTTCCCAACGCCTCCTTCACCATCACCTCCGGGTCCGGAGATACCGGTCCCTAAACCGCCAATTGTCGAACCACCAAAGCCCAGTCCTCCGCTCCCGAGACCGGATAAGTTGCCCCCACGGCAGCCTGATGTGGTTTCTCCTAGGCCACCGGGTTCTGAGATTGTGACATCGCCGTCGCCACCTGATATTATACCACCGACCGCCTCAAGTGGTAATGGGCCTTTAGTCTTATGAGAATGAGGTGGTTCGGTTGTAGCAAATAAGGGGTACTCTTGTAGTTTAGAGACAACGTAACGGTAAATTGTGAGGGCGTGATAGAATGTTTGTCGATGATTTTTTAATTTGGACCCATGATTTGATTTGCAGGGAGATAGAATTTGTTTGATGATAACCTTAACTAGTTAACTCCTGAGCGGTCGTAATTATCTAGATCACGATTAGTTTATCTGGTTAAATATTTTCTCACGCTCATAATAATGTTTGACACCATTCCTTAATAGATTTGAGATCTTTTCAACGCGAAATTTCGAGAATACAGTCAATGTCATGGGTTTATTTGATTGCATAAGAAATAAACAAGACATTTTGAAGACAGTAAATTCTTAGTGATTCAGCGGGGAGAGAAGGGAACGCATAGGTCAACAAAGTCATTGTATTCCTAAGAACAACCACAAGTCGGTTACGTGCAACACGAAGTTGGGGGCTGTAAACTTAGACATCTGGAAGAAAAGCATACTATAACCACCCAAATATTCCAGCTGATGCCTAAACAAGTAACCCCATTCAAAAGAATAGACAACAGATGTATAAAAATATTTGTTTTGGCACTGTACGACGCAAATAAAACTGCTAATGATCATGTATGTTGCAGTCGGTGTCATTACCAGTGCCGGCGTATCAGAGGTGATCTATTTTTGGATCATGTCCTTCCAAAATTATAAGATCTTAAATGATATATTTTGCATGAGTGACCACCCATAAGATTTATTTTCTTCTGTCAGTTGTAGAAGTGAAGAATCTACGTTAACTCGAAGCTGCTGTGGTGTCAAGTCCAATAGGAGCTGCTGTGGTGTCAAGTCCAATACATTTTTACGATTAAGTCCATAGAATGCTTTGTAGGAAATCAATTACTTACTGAGAAAAGACATACCTCAATGGTCGTAGGGCATCAACTATGTATAAGAGTTCTAATTAATCTTTTATTCCATGTTCATTGTGTCTTTCTTTCTTATTCCAATGAGGAAGGAGTACTTATGGAGAGAGTCTATGACTATGGGGTAGCTAATTTTCCAGCTAGTCTCCTGTAGCGTGAACCACCTCTTTGATTTGTTTTCGTTATTCTTGTATGTAGTGTTTGCGTTTGCCTCTTAGTGCTGAGATGTCTAATGTTATCGAGCGCGTCAAAACAATAAAACAATACCAGGTAGCAACAGCTCGAACTCAGGTTCTGTAGAGGATTTAGACCCTTTTGGAAGCTCGAGGCTTTGGTTGAGGAGTTGAGCTTGGACAACGCTCTTGCGCATTTTCTTGTCTCGGCATCCCGTGCTGAGGTGAGAGGTGTTTATGCATAAAATATGCCAGGGTCGACTGTCGAGAGATCCGTCACGCGTCGTTCGGTGATTCGTCTAGTTGTCTGTAAAAATAAAAAACGATCGTGAAAGCAGTGGGCAGAGGACCGGGGTGGTGCTCCACTTAATGCACTCTGACGATAAAATCAACAAAGTGTTTAAAATAATATTAATAATATGGAGAATTACTTACTGTTTAATGAGGATCATCATATATCAATAATGATTTTCTGTATCAGTTAAACGTCTAGGTTAAGTATAACTTCTTCTTTGTTCTATAAGGAATGAAGATATTCATGGAGACTATTTGCTGATTAAGATATTTTGGTTATCATCTTATCCTCTTTATCGACCATTCAGATTGTCTGATAGATTTGGTGTCTGCCTATTATTTTCTTGTATGACTGATTATTATATCTTATCATAACATGGAAATGATATCAACTATCTTGAGTAACCATGATTCTAGTATGAGATTAATTCGTCATCCGTGTGACCTCGGTAGTGTAAGTATAGGCAGGGTTGTGTTCATCGATCTACCCGTGGAGGGTGCGTCGGTCATCATGGTGATTTCGGTCACGGAAGAGTCCTCGATTTGCAGTTAATGTGGGCCTTACCCGAGAAATAGGAGTATTGAGTCTTGTTCGAAAATATTATTGAGTGAGTTTTAGCCCGAGTGTTTTTTCTCCTTTATAGTTTGCACCCACTTCTTGAGTTGGAGCATAGCTAGAGAATCGAGAAGTATGTTGTGGAGTGAGTCATGAGCTTTTACCCAAGACTCTGCATTTGCACTTAATCGAGTGTTAAAGATATGTTGATGTTGAGATCGTCAAACGAAAGAGTTTGTGTCCAAATATCTAAGTATTTGTTGTTGGTACATGATGACGTCTCAGAGCATCTTGTGATTGAGACGAGATTTCTTCATATTTGTCAATTGACTCTTGGTAAAAATATCGTCATCTTGATTAATGTTGGACTTCTTCATGTAATGATATGCGTGATCATGTTGGGACTTGAAGCTCTGTGGTTTAGGTTTGTGCGAGTTGCTTCGGGTAATTATCGGGATCGAGTCCCTATGATTTTCATCTGGTAGTCAGGCGGAATATGGTGAGGACTTGTGTTAAGATTGAATTCCTTTGATTTGGGCAGGCATTAAGACGTCATTATGTTGGGATTACTTCACTATGAGGTTGACTTGACATTGTGACGTTAAAGAATCTTTTCAAGGGTAGGATTTTTTTCTAAAATCCCATGTTGCATTCTCATGTTAATATGTACTTGACCATGTTTAGGTACATTACTTTGGCATCTCATGTCTCACAGTGGATTATGGAGTTATTACACATAAGTGGCGTGCTTCCCGATGGTTCTTCTTGCCATCCAAGATTACATTTTTAGAAACTAAACCATTGGTTTTGATGCTTTGGTTGTTGACTCTTTTTTCGCAACTTAATGTCTGAGTTTATTGATCAGTACAAGTCACATAGTGATTCGATTGTTTAAGTCGTTTGTTGCTTTGTCTGAAATTTATAGTGATTTTGTAGCATAGCTTGGCGCAACGAGTGTCTTTGAGCTAACCTTAAATAAAATCAAGCGGTTCTTCTCTTGGAGAACAAATAACTTTTGAGTATCTATGGAATGATGCCCTCATCGTTGTGCCTTGAGTTTGAGCATAGCTTAGCTTCTATGCCCTTAGAATATCGACTAAATGTATCCTATTGAGCGGCGGGTTTGTATTTGGTCTTGTTAACAATCTTCATTTGAAATGAATTGCTTGTTCTGTTGAGCTTGTCGTTGCATCTCTCTATGCTTATGTGTTTGCTCATGCAATTCATCAATGCTTTCGCTTTCTAGCTGAAGGTTTTGGAGCCTTCTTTGTCTCGTTTGTTCACATCGCGTTTGACGAGTCTTTGATGTTGAGGTCTCTTGGAGTTATCTTCAGTAGAGTACTAAGATCCTTTGTGATTTGTGATTTTGGCTAATCTTGATACTATAGTCATCAGTGTGACTTGGGTGTCATTTTCATAATTATGATTCTAGGTACCATAATTATTTAGGTAACTTCGGGTACCTTAATTATCTATGTGACATAAAGTATTAAAGTCATCTGGATGACTTAGGGTGCTTAGTCATCTGTGTGATTAGGAGTATTTAGTCATCTGTGTGACTTTGAGTCTCATAGTCATCTGGGTGACGTTGGGTGTTATAATCATCTGCTTATCTTTGGATCCAATATAGTTATCTGTGTGATTTTATTTACCTTAGTCATCTGTGTGACTTAGAGTCTCATAATCATCTACGTGACTTCAGATCTTATAATCATCTGAATGAAGGACATAGTTATCTATGCGACTTCGGTTCTCAAGTTATTTGAGTGACGCTCGTAGTCATTGGGTGCCACGGGATACTTCCGCTGTCCTTTTTACCCTATGTAGGGTCTTTCTATGGATCATCTTTATCGATATCTTTCATCTGAGCATCTCATGTGCTCGAGTGCCACAAGATTTCACCGTGATCCTTTTGCCCAATGCAAGGTCTTTTTGCCCAATGCAAGGTCTTATTGTCCCGAACTGACCAAACAGAACCGAACTGAAAATGATCGATTCAATTAGTTCTTTCTATGTGTTCGGTTTGGTTCAATAAGAGAACCAAAGTTTCGGTTCAATAAGAGAACCAAAGTTTCGGTTCAGTTAAGAAATTTGGTGGTTTTTGCACTGAACCAAACCAAAACATTAAATTACTATATANTAATTATATATATATATTTTTTATAATAATATCATTTAAAAATTATTTTTAATTGATAATACCGTACCGAAGAATTAAACTGAACTGCACTGAAACTCACGGTTCGGTTCGGTTCTTTTAGCTTATTCAGTTTAGTTTTCACCCAAAAACTAATTGAATCGAACCGTGAACACCCCTATTAGTCATCTTTGGTGAGTAGGAGATCTCGGTGACAGTGACCTTTATCGATGTCTTTCGTCCGAGCATCTTGTGTGCTCGAATGCCACGAGGTTCCACTATGGTCTTTTCTCCTAGTCATCTCTTGTGAGTAGGAGGCCTCGATGGCCGTGGCCTTTATCGAGGTCTTTCATCCAAGCATCTTGTGCACTCATGATAACTGCTCTATGGATCATTCTTTGAATCCTTCCTTCAATTTTAAAACTTTGCTATGATTTGCCCCATCCTTATGTCTAGCTTGAGAATCTCCATTGACATGCGAGCAAAGCTTCATATTCAGCTTCATTGTTTGATGTCCTGAATGAGAAGTGCATCGCCTTTTCGGTTATGGTCTCTTTTGATGTTTTGAGTATCATTCCAGCTTGGCTTCTGTGTGCATTAAAGCCATCCACGTTGAGCGCCCATTCCATGTCTGGGGGTTCTTTCCCTGTGTCTCTATTAATCGTGTCATCTTGCGTGACATATTCTGTAAGACCTGACTCATCTTTCTCTTGATGTGGCATCATCTCTACCACAAAGTCAGCGAGTGCTTGAGCCTTGATTGCGATCTACGGTTCGTATCTTATGTCAAACTCTCCTAACGCTTCCAACGTCTTCCGCATGTACATTGGAACATTTTGTTGACTAAACGCTGATAGACAGTTCATACGTTCTTCAATTTGAATGACATGACTTTGTAGTAATAAGTTCTCCTGTTAAACACAAAGGTCATCTTCTTTGGGTTTGATGGATGCATAAGTATCTGATTGTACCCAAATAAGGAATCTATGAGACTGAGCATCTCGTGCCATGTTGTAGCGTCCATCAATTGATTAGTTTTTGGAAGAAGGAAGTTGTCCTTCGAGCATGCTTTATCCGGGTCATTGAAGGCTATACAGGTCTTCCACTTTCTGTTCTTCATCTTTACCTTTACCATGTTGGCCAAGCATTCTGGGTAGTGGACCTCTCAGGTCTCGATAATTATGCTTGCTCTCTCGCGTGAACGTTTGTGTAATCTATGACGTCTCGGGTCTTGCTTGATGTCTCACATGAGCATTTGTGTAATTTGTGACCTCTCGGGTCTTTGATAATTAAGATTGCTCTCTCGTCGGAGCATCTCTGTAATCCGTGACCTCTCGGGTTTTTACAATCATACTTGCTCTCTCATGGGAGCATTTTTCCTATTTTAACTGCACTTATATATTCCTAGGGGATTTGCATGGTACTTTTATTTCTAGTTTATTACACCCTATCAAGCGAACCCAAGCGATTCATAAAACTCTAGTTGAGGTATCATGGTGATATAATTAAGAAATTATGAGACTTTATATTATGTCCTAGGATCTCGTTATTTATAATGGCGTCATGCTTGATATCATAATAAATTAAAGTGCTTTGAGAAATATTCTTGACAATAATAGTAAATTTAAGCATAAAAAATAAATAACGTACCTAAAAAATTTAATGGAGATCATCAATGTGACTCTTGATTTTGAGAGAATAAAAATCCAAAATACTGCAGATATGAGTTTTATGGTCTGCGTCCGAATATTGAAACTTGCTCTTATCCAAAATACTAAATAATATTTATTGTATTATTTTTCTCAAAATTTTAATGAAGATTATCGATGTGACTCAAAATTTTGAGGGAATAACAATTTTAGAATGATGCTGATCGGAGTTGTGTGGTCCGCGTCCCGATCTTAAAACCCACTCATGTCTGAGATACTAAATAATTTTGATACAAATAATTACATTATTCTCATGATATTAATAGGACATCAAATAGTGTAAATTAATTAAACAGAATTTTATAATTAAAATAAGTAATAAGTAAATAAGTTGCTTAAAAATAAAATAAATAATAATAATTATTGTGCAAAAATAAATCTTTCTTTGAGTTTGTATTTATTGCATATTTGCTTCGTCATTTTTGTTCGATTTGACAAAATTGGCTTGGAGGAGTTGATTGGGCCATTTGAAGGAAGGGGCATGCATTGGGCCTGTGAAAGAAAGAGCTTGGGCTCCTTTGTGGGGAGGCATGTCTCTAAGAGCCATAAAGGCCATAGAAGTAGGCCTGGGACGACTGGGCTGTGAAGAGTCATGGATCAGATCGTGAGTCAATCCGCGGGTTGCTGGGGGTGGATAAATTCGCGGGTCAACCCGCGGGTTGCGATGGGAGGGTTGGGCTGGACCTGGTGCGGATCTGGGCTTGGCACAAGCTGCGCCGCACGCTAGGCTTCCTAAGCTCTTTGCCCTTCCCCATGGGCAATTTTAGTGAACTCTCTTGGGCTCATTTAATGGACCTACGGGTTAGATACGGGTAGGTTAACCTGATGACTGAAAACCGGGTAAGGATGATTTCCGACGCCGCCCGAATCTGTGATGGCGCATGTGGTCATCTCCGGCCATCGTTGACGGTCGAAAAAGGTCCAGATTCGTTGAAATTCTAACCCGATGGCTGAAAAATGGATAAGGATGAAGTAGCCACCGGCGGTGGCGCGTGGGGGTAAGTGCGACCATCGTCGACGATATTTTCTGAAAAAAAATCGTCCAAAAATGCCAGAGATCTTGCTCTGAAACATTATATGGACGTCTTGGAGTCTTAAACCGCTCCATTCGAAGTAGATCTGAGCTTCTTCGTCCGACAATGAAAAGGATTATTCGCGGTCTAAAAAAGGTCCGTTGACATCGTGGGTGAGTGGTTCGGCGGTGAAGGACGCCGGTTGTTACCAGCGTGCTTCATGGCTGCTCGTGGCTCGCCGGCTTCTGCAATGGTGGATTTCGCCGCTGCACTATTTTTTTTTTGGCGTTGATCAGCGGCGGCAACTTTGTGACTCGTCGAAACACATTTTTCTGCCGATCCAAAACATTCTCGTTCGTCTTCATCTTTCTTTTCTATCAGAAACATGGATTGTTTCACTATTCTTATGACGATCGTGGAGGTGTATTATTTTTTGTGTGATCGATTTTGAAAAATGGGAGATCTATGTTCCTACAGACGGTGTCAAACTGTTGATGTAAAAAATATGCAAATATCGACTGTCGAGAGGTTTGTCACACGTCACTTGATAATTCGTTCACGGGTCTGTGAAAATCAAGAACGATCATGAAAGCAGTAGGCATGGCACTAAGGTGATGCCCCACCTAATGCACTCCGACGATCAAGTCAGTAGAGTATGTAAAATAATATTATCAATATGGAGAATTAGTTACTGTTTAATTAAGATTATCATATATTAATAATGATTTTTTATATCAGTTAAACATCTAGGTTCAGTGTAATTTATTCCTTATTCTGATAAGGAATGAAGATATTCATGGAGAATATTCTCTGATAATGATATTTTGATTATCATCTTATCATCTTTAACAACCATTCATATTGCCTGATAAAATTGATGTATGTCTATCTTTTCTTTGTATGACTGATTATTATATCTTATCATGACAGGAAAATGATATCGGCTATCTTGAATAGTCATGATTCTAGGTATGAGATTAACTCGTCATCCGTGTGACCTCGATAGTATAAGTATAGGTGTAGTCGTGTTCATTGATCTAGTCATGGAAGGTGTCTCTGTCATCATGGTGACTTCGATCACGAAGAAGTTCTTGGTTTGGACTTAATATGAGCCATATGAGCCATACTTAAGAAATGAGAGTATTGAGTATTATTCAGAAATATTATTGAGTGGATTTTTGACCGGCTGTTTTTTCTCCCTGCAAGGGGTCTTTAAGTTACTTCAGTTTTAGGGTTGCTTCTACTTCGGTTGTGTGGACCGTTTCCTCTCAGTTCTCGATTAGTGTACTAACGAGGATCACCTGTAGAAGTGTCAAGTTGAGTTTTACATTTCTGAATTCATGGATTATCGCTTCCATTTGAGTTCGAGCGTCCGAATTTCTCCGCGTCCAAGGGGTGCGAATACTTCTATGATTACCCGTTGACGTTTAGGCTTAGGTTTCCCCAAGTTTACTAGAATGGCCTTCAATTTTTACAACATCACCCCGAGTTAGTTGCTTTCAAATTCATAGAGAATCCTCTTCAGACTCTTAGTCATTGGACACAAAATAAGGGTCGCGGCTAATTTAAACCTCATTCGGAGCGTGTCTTTTTAGGCTGAGCACAAGGATTCTCCTAGCCGCTGTTGCCTTGAATGCTCGAGGGGAGTTGGGAATTCTCATCAATAACCCACCAAAAACAAACACCAGAAGAATAAATATATCTTTGTCGGAGGGGATGGTTAAAACGCCCCTAAAATGGTTCTTGTCACACGTTTGGGAACACGTTGCTTTCAAGAGGTATTCCTTATTATTTACCCAAAAATATTGATCATATTATCTTGCTTAAGTCAACTATGTATTATCTGTACGGGTCTGAGCCTGAGCTTATTGTGACCAAACCGAATTTCTTAGTGGAAAATATAAGTTCGATGATGTTTTTTGATATAGGGGCTAAGTGCTCATATAGAGGAGATGAAGAGAAGGATGAAGGCGACGAAGAAAAATAGGGCTTTGGGATCTAAGTTTGTGTCTACACAGCCCTCTGATAGGCCGTCACTCTCTCCATTAAATCCCCATGCCCAGTTCCTCTGACCTAGCCTAGGTAATTCACCAGCTGTGGTCGTTGCCTTAGAGTCAGATCAAACGCCAGAGGCATTCGTGAAGGTCGAGGTCTGTGTTCGAGGGATACCCGAAGTCTCCATGCAGTCTGAGGGTAATAAATGAGCATATTCGTCCGAGGTCGAGCAAAGTGAACTAGATAGAGCCATTTTGCTAGTTTGATGGATACTTAGCCCTGCGTGGCTTTCCGTGGCGAGTGTGGCCATTATAATATGAATATTTTGTTTTAATTTTTCTTCTGAATATTTCGTGTTAAACATCTTTACCCTTTTTCTCTCCTGAAGCTTTTGGGTGTTATGTTGACACTTTTGTTAAATGAGAAGTCTATGTTTGCATGCTTGCAATTTCTCCTGCAATATTTGAGTTGTTTGTAGATCTAAACGCCAACACTGTTGCCTTTTGTGCTTTGAGGCATCTATTGAGTGTGTTTATACTAGGATGGGTTTGAGATCATTTTCTTCCCTTCGTTATTTGCGGTGAATAGGAGGTCTAAGTAGCCATAGCCTTAATCAACCATTATTTGTTCATGATCATTTTGCCAAACACATAGTCTTTCTCTTAGTCATAAATGGTGAGTAGGAGGCCTCAACAGTTGTAGCCTTAGGCGAGGGCTTTTGTCTGAGCATTTGGTGATATTGGGTGGCATGAAGATGATCGTGGTCTTTTGCCTTACGCTTAGTCTTTCTCCTAGTCATCAGTTTTGAATAGGAGGCCTTGACTATATAAACACACACACATAGTTAAGGCATATAAATATATACCATTTTTTATTTTGTTACTATCAATCATAAGAATCCCTATACATTATAGTGCACTGGACCTCATAATATACTAACAACGGTAGATCAGTAAATGAATTTTAATAAATATTGTGTAATGAACTTCATAAAACTCATATCAATCAATAATTTTAGAAAATTGGTAGTGACCTATATTTTAAATCTCTGTTTGAGAAAAGTAGTAATGAAAACCTGTAATGAACTTTAATTTAAATCAGTAACTAAATATACCGTAATGTAACAAAATATATAACGAAAATCAGTAATCATGCGTATAGAATGAAATATACCGTGATTACTAGAGATGGTCGCGATGGACTTGGTTTGAATCTCTGTTTCAGAAATTCATTAAAAGAAAATCAATAACGAACTTGAGTTTACATTAGTAACGAACTTAAGAAAATCAATACTCAATCGAATAGAATTTTTTTACCATAAGTGAGAGAGATTGTCGCGATGAAGTGATATACCTACAATCAAGTGTGAGATTCATGATTAGAGTCTTTACAGACGTAGAAGAAGATGCACCGAGTAAAAGACACTAGGAAATATACCGTTATATTCTAAAATGAAATCTGAAGTTTTCACTTACAATCACAATTTTTTTAAATGTTGTGGTGCTTTGATGTAGTTTCGCTATGCTCTGATCCGATGAAGGTTTGCGATGCTTTGTTCTAGATTTTCTCTTAGCTTTTTCCGTTGACAGGTGGTTTCGATGGAGCTAGGGCTAGTCGTGACATGAGAGAGTTGGGGGTTAGGGTTTGTGTTTCTTCAGGAAATTTTGCAGCGATGGTTTGTGGAATGGCTACGTCCTTCATTTTACTAGTAATGATATTTTCATCAAATCAATAAACTTGTTAGGGTTTCTTATTGGGTCAATATATAATTCGGTCATTTGTACACGTTGATAAATGTTAGGCCATTCTCTTCTTTATTTTTTGACAGTGGGATAGTTCCCTAATTGAGCGTAGAAGCTTTGCTTGATTTTACTTTGGACTGAGTTATTTTTTGGGCTATATTAGTATCGGTAAAACTTTTTAGGTTATAGTAGATTGGTTAAAAGTTTTTGCATTATTCTGCTTAAGATGTATCAAGACCTATGTTGGTTAAAATGCTAATTATAAGTGTATAATACGTGCTTTTTTCACTTTCCATCTTTTTTTGTCCGTCCACGAATTTTCCCCAAATATACGGAAAAATACGCGACTTTTGGGGGGAGAAGGTTAAGTTTTCACGTGTAGTACGCCTACCATATTATACTTGGCGAATTAAACGCCAACCTTATTCTCAGCCAAGACGAAGACGAAGATAACGCATTTACATTGTTCTCACTTCTGAGCGATTACACTTTTCACTCCCCTCTCTCTCGGAGAAGACGAACTACGAAGACACTTCTCACTCCCCTTTCGCCCAGCGATTACACTGTTCTCACTCCACTCTCTCTCAAAGAAGTAGCGTCTTCTTCGAATTTCAGAACAAGAATAAGGTTGGCGAATTAAACGCCAACCTTAGTGTCTCGCTGAAAAAAACTGTAATTTTTAGTGTATTACAGACTTCTTCACTATCTGTGGATTTTTTTGTGTAACTACAATCGGTTCTTCTTCTTCTTCACTATCTGTATTTTTAGTCTTCTTCACTATCAGTGAATGAAACCCCCTTCCCTCTCTCGGGTATTATTCTAAAAGTTATAATTTTTAGTGTTCTCACTATAATTTTCTATTAATTTTAGATTTGGTTTATGTTAATTCTAAATTTAGCTTAGTTGGTTCTGAATGATATGAACTTTGATTGTACTTAAGTTTTGTTGATTCTATTTCAGAATTTCTAAATTTTGATAATTATAGTGAGGTAAAAGGATAAGTTTTGGGATTATGCAGAATAATTATTTTGAGAGAGAGATTTTACTGGAGGAATTTCTAGAATAAAATCTCATTTATCTGGAATAAGTGTTAGTGATATTGACATATGTAGTAAAGTACCAGATGAGGTTCAAGCTAAAGCGTTCTTTTTAATTGGAGATTCAAGTTCTAGTAAGAAGGGAAAAAATGACTCAGTTAGTGAAAGTAATCAATGACCAACCGCTTTCTCTTTGAGTCTATCTACTCACACTCCAACCACAATCTCAGAATTGTATGTTAGAAAAGAGAAGAGCAATGTTGACAAAAAAATTGCTCAATTTTTCATCATGAACAATATAGCATTTAATGTTATTCTGTCTAAGTTATTTATTGACATGAGTAAAACTTTATGTGATTTTGGTAGTGGTTATACTATATTTAGCTACTCAACGCTTCGTACTAAGTTGATACCTGAGGCAAGAACAAATGTTGAGACTTATGCTATAGGTGTAAAAAATCATGGATTAATACATGTTGTACTATTATGTCAGATTCATGGACAGACATAAGGAGACAGTGTTGGGTCAATATTATCGCATGCTCACCGTTAAGTGCTATTATTTTTAAATCATTTGAATCTTCACAGGATAGATTAACTAGTGAGTATATCTATAACATTATATCCTCTGTCATTGATGAAATTGGCCTCGGACATATTGTGCAAATAGTTACCGATAATGCTTCAAATTATGAGTCAACTGGTTGTATGCTTATGAAAAATATCCTCGATTATACAGAACTAAATGTGCAGCCCATGGTAATAATTTATTGTTGAAGGATCATTATAATCAAACTGGATGGGTGAAAATTATGATTGATGATGCGGAAAAATAATATATTACATGCATAAGCATCATTAGGTGTTGCAATGGATGAGAAAGTACACATATAATAAAAAGTTGAAATTTCCACGTAAGACTAGGTTTACTTCAGATTTTTTGATTCTTCAATCAATAGTGATATGGAAAATAATTTGAGAATTTTTGTTGCATATTTAGATTGGAGAGGTTTGAATTCTATTAAGACTATACAGGTTAGAGAAGTGACTTCAATAATTAAGACTGAGTCTTTTTGGGTAGATGCGAAGGATTATGAGAACGTTGTTGAGCCTTTTGTGAGAGTTTCTTCATTTAGTAGATGGTGAGGGGTCTACAACGGAATACTTATATGATGCTATGGAGAGGGTAAGAGAAGCTCTTGATCAATTTTGTGTGAAAGATCCCTCTCGTTATTCTCTTATGATGAAAATATTTAAACAGATAAGAGAGAAGAACATTCTCCATAAGGTACATGCTACTGCTGCACTTCTTAATCCAGCTTATGTGATCAGTGATAAATACAAAGAAGGTAGTAACTGAGCAGGTTAAATATCGTTTGAAGTTTCCAATATTGTTCAATTGTACAACCACTGCTATGATAAACACCAGCCATCCTTGTAAGTATTTATTCGTTTTGAATTATATAGGTTTTATGCTAATTTCATTGCTAAAGTACTTTTATATATAGGTGTTTGGTGGAAGTTTAATGGTTCAATCTTCCCTGTATTGCAAAAGATAGCAATTAGAATTTTGAGTTAACCGTGTAGCTCATCAGCTTATGAAAGAAATTGGAGTGCATGGGAAGCAGCTTAAACTAAAAAGAGAAATAGATTGGCACTGATGATGTTGGATGATTTGGTGTACTTGAGAATTAACTCTTTGATGATGACAATGTACAAAGATCGTGAAGTAAGTGATATGTCACCTATTGATCTTTCTAAGATCAATCCATTTGTTGAAGAAGGGTTTGAAGAAGGACCAGATTTTTTAGATGGGAGTGAGACTTTAGATGACATGAGTTTGTATAACTGGTCTGAGCTTTTTCGAACCCCAGACGAATCTTGAGCCTGTTTGGATAATACTTTACCACCAGATGATCCCATCATTTGATAGTTTTTATTAATTCAATTAGTTTTTATGGATTGATCGGTATTATAGATTGATAAATTGCATTTTTGGATGAAAATAATATTTTGGATTGATGACTATCTTTTGGATGAAAATATTCATTATGAATGTGTTTGAGGAGATTTTAGCATGATTTTTATTGTCATATTTTTATGCCAAATTTTTGAAACAAAAACCTATAGTACTCATTTGAAATCTGTATCCGAATTTTTACGTATTGCTTATTATTGATCGAATTTTAATTGAATGTTTGACCGTTTAATTCTCGAATTACACATGCCAAATTGTACTCCATATTTTTGCCGTTCTTGAATTAACTACTATGATCAAGATCCACTTTAAATTGAGATGAACATAATTCATAATAAAATTGATATGGTCATTGAAGCGCATGGTGAAGAAAAGATAAAACTGAAATCCATGTATAAGAATGAAGGAACAACTCTGAGTCATAGAGAATATGAAGTGAAACATAAAAAATGTGCAGTTGAGTTCCTTACAAAAATGAAGACTTAGACAAAAGGTATAATACAATTATGATAATAAAAGTTTTAGCTAATGTTTTCATGGCTAGTTGTGCAGGCACTTCCTCCATATTTGAAACAAGCCTGTCATCCACTTCAAGGAGAGTTTTGTTCATAAAGGAACAACGAGAACTTGTGTACAAAATTATGGGATATGAATTAGATAATTCCACTTGTACCTTTACCCAAACATGTAAATCTAGTTTGGTTTTTACTTCTTGTAAAATTTCTTTTGATTTCTGGATAATAGACTCAGTGGCTTCTGATCATATGACTAATAATCCTACTGATTTTGAAATGTACCCACCGTGTTCCAGTTAGAAGGTAAAAGTAATAGATGGTACTTTCACTATCGTTAATGATATAAGCAAATTTCCAGTCACGTCATCCTGATCTCTTCTCATGTTTTACATGTTCCTAACATTGCCTGCAATCTCTTGTCCATCAGTAAAACTATCAAATCTTTTTACTGCTCAATAAGAATTTTTCCTGGTTGTTGTGTGTTTTAGGGCTTAAAAATGGGAAAGATGATTGGTTTCGTAAAAGAGAAAGTTAGACTATACTATCTAGATGCCACTGAAGTATGTGCTCGAGCCATTCTCAGTGAGAGTGATAAAGAAAATAGAAAATAAGTATGATTATACCATTTACGTCATGTCATCCTAGTTTTCCAAAACTATATTCTATTTTTTAATTCTCTCAATTTAAATGTGAAAGTTAACTTACTAAAAGTCACAGGACAATTTTTCCTTTACATAATAAGAGATATTTAATTCTTTTTTCATTAATTCGTCGTGATGTTTATGGTTTGTCATGTTTATTAACGACTCTAGTCATAGTCATGCTATATGGATTTATCTTCTTAAAGAAAAAACAAGGTATAGCAAATGCTTTAAAATATTCCACGTAGTGATTCAAGCTCAATTGCAAGCAAAACTATAATTTTTACGACCTGAAAATGAAGAAGAATTTTTAAATCAAACTCTTGGGACTTGCTTCCTTATGAATGAGATTGTTAATCAAACATGTTGTTCTAATAACTTCATACTTGAGGTGGGTAGAGGAATTAAATATGTTTTCAAATAATATTCCTAACACATATCGGGGAGAAGCTACTCTCACTCTCGTTCATCTCATAAATATGTTGCCTATAAAATTCTATCGTTTGTCACACCAATTGTTACTCTAAGAATTTTTTTCTGAATTCTAATCTCTATGATCTCTTTCACTTTAAAGTATTTGGTTATGTGACGCTTGCGCACATTCATAATAAGGATTGGTACAATAATACACAGAAAGACTTTCATAACCATGGATAAGTTATTTTGAAGATCAATCCTATTTCTCCTTATGATCTTCATGGAGAGAAAAAAGAAAAGGAAGATCAGTCTTGAACTGTTCCATTTACCTGCATATATGATATTCTTCGAAAACAGAAAAATGGTGGTGGTAGCTAGAACAAAAAGGTGTTATCAGTACAGACAATTCTCAAACATCACTACACCGCTCACTAAAAAGGGTGATGAGTTGATAACGTACTCCAGAAGGAATAAAGATGGTGTTAAAGATCCAATTTCTCTCAATCAAGATCAATCAACACACCTAGATTCAAGTACTTTGGAACTACAAACTTCTCCTTTAGATTTTGATTTGGATATTTTCATTGACATTAGAAAAGGTGTTAGGACATGCACTTGTAGATACCATATTTTGTCTGACCCAATACTTCAAAAATATGTAATTTTTTAGCTCATATACTAGTCTAAGATTATGTATATGATTTGAAAAATAACCCATAGACTAAAAATGAGAAAATAATTGTCCAATGACTAAAAAAATAAAAAAGACCAAAAGGACTAAAAATAAAAAGTGAAGCCTTAAATTTTCTTATAAATAGAGGGAAGATCTTCACTTGAAAGGATGATTGGGAGAGTGAGAAAGAGAGGATTTTAGAGAGGTCTTGAGAAAATAATAGAAACTTTTTTTAAAAGAGAGAGAAAGAGAGTCTTCATTTCTATTCATCTTTCATCTTCTCATATTTTTTTTCTTAAGGTAGTTTAAATTTCTTGCACTTTAGCTTACAATATATCTTGTTCATTATTATTCATCATCTCTCTTCTTCATACTCATGTAGTTGATATTTTTTGTTTCCTTTTCCATACATAAGTTGTTTGTTCCTTATTTATTATTTCTCATACTCTTAATCTTAAGTTTTATTTTCATGCATTGTTGATTTCTATACAAGTTTGATAATGAGATATTTTTGTCATCAACTCAATCAATGAGGATGAGGATAAAAATTTTGAGGGGTGTGAAATTAACTCAATGTGAATCAACCCTTTAATGGGTTGAAAGTGTACATTTGATGAAAATGTTCTCTATGATAATTTCTCATACATAAAAATGCATAAAATAGAGAGTAAAACTTCTATACAAGATTATGCAAATATTTAAGCTTTGAATTTTTTTATGTTCTTACAAGTCTTTTCTTTGTTTTTTTTAAATTTTGTTCATCATTTTTGTAACACTTGTTTAAACTAGTTACCATCCATGATCATTCCTAGCAATGAAGGAAGAAAGAAAAATGGTAATTAGTGAACTAAGTAGTCCAAAATAAAAAAAATAGTAGATTTATATACCAAACAAAAAATATTATATTTTGAAAGTTTTATTGATTTTTCTTTAGTGACACTTGTTTGAATTAGCTACCATCCATGATCATTCATTTTCTATTTGATTAGCAATGAGAGAAGAAAAAAAGAGAGTAATTAGTAGACTATGTAATCAAAAATAGTATGTTCATGTCAATTATAAATGAAATTAAGCAATTTTTATAGATTAATTTATTTACACATAAAAGATTTATTATTAATTTATTTATGAAATAATTATATATATATATATATTCTTTAAAAAATGAAATTAAAAAAAAAATAGACCGAGGTTGAGTAACCTCGGTCAAACTAGAGGGTAAACACCCTCTGTTTAAATAGACAGTGATTTACCCTCTGTTCTCTCCCCTTTTTTATTCTTTTTTAAATTCATTTTACTTTACTTTTCTATTATTTTATTATTATTCTTTCTATTAATATATATTAGTATTTATTTTAAATTTATATTTTTATGCATTTTCTTTACATGTTTCACACACTATTCATCTTTTTTATACTTTATACATTCCCATAAATTTCTAATTTTTCTTTCCCCCATTTTTCTTTATATTTGATTTTTTTTCTTATTTATTATTTATTTATGTATCATTGTCATATTTCCCCTACTTATAATGTGATTGTTATCACATTCTTTTATTATTATAGTTAGTACTCATATATGTGTGGATTACAATCTTAACAATTAGGCTTAAATTTTGTTAATTTCATTTATCAGTTTTCACTAAAAAATCCGATGACGGACTTTGAGATTTTTGGGCTACCAAATTTTTTGAACTACCGAGCTGAGTAATTATTTTTAGGATACCGAAAATGACTTCAATAATGCTTTGATTTAGAAAATATAAAATAACTAAAATAACAAAACAATTTTTTAATGGTCTTTATACCACCCATTAAAGATCATTTATTTTGTTCATTTTTATGATACAAAATGTACCAAATGGGACATTCAAAAATGTATTTCTTTAATCTTATTTTTTTTAAAAATATAACTTAGATAGCATTTAATTAAATTTGGTAACCATTTTAATATTGGGTGTTGTGAGGTGCTAATAATTTCCCCACACACAAATGACTCCCGAACCAAATTTGAGTTTTCGTAGACCAAATTTTTGTTTAAAATTGAGTGACCAATCACATCGTAAAATGATCAGCGGTGACTCCGAATTTATTTTTTTCAAAAATGATTTTTCAATCGTCGCTTTGCATCGCAGGCACGTTGCGTCAGCTTGGCGACTCCACTGGGGGCGCAATCGATCTAACCATTTTTTAGATCGATAGAGAGTCAAGCCAAAATTTTATTATATGCTATCCTTTTTGTGTGGCTCTTCGTTGGTTTATTTGATTCATTATTTTTCTTATTCATGCTCATAGTTGTGTGTAGTTTATTTTAATGATGTATATTTCTTTACATAATTTCTAATTTCACACACATACACTAGCTCTGTATCCGGGCTTTCTTTTTAGGATTAGCAAGAACGAGTAGTGAAATACCTTCGTGGAGCTGCGGTTCCCGTGTATGCTTATGAAAGTTCTCACTTGGGTCGACCCTTTCGGGATACCGTTTAGAGGGCCCTGTTACTCTATTTGGATAACAGTGTGGGCAACCTGAGAGCCTATTAAGATATTTGAAAGCCCAACCACACATGCATTTTGTTCTTAGAGCCCATCTCATGATAAATGTTTGATAAAAAATTGAGATTCTGCTTAAATATAGTATCAGGATTAATTTTGTTCATGTATATATGTCCTACGCCCTTTGAACATTTCTTTTCTCCCCCTTTGTTTCACTTCTGACTTGTCTTTTTTTTGCATACATTCACTATGCTGCGTAATAGGGATTGCAAAAAGTATTCAATTCATTCATATTTTAGAGACCATGACTTCCACTCCTAGTATGATATAAGAACAAGTTACAGTAGTCCAATAGTCAAACGAAACGCATCAATGAAAAGGAGATTGTCTAGAAAAGGAGGATGTTTTTCTTCTACCATCAATCACTAAGATAGAGTTCTCACACACTATCTTCTATATATTGCAGTGAACGCTCCCATTCTTGAGGCTTTAATGCATTTTTGGGACCCTATGTATAGATGTTTCACCTTTGGAACAATTGATCTTACTCCTAGAATTGAAGAATATCAAGCCCTACTGAATGTCCGGCTGCAAAACACGGATAAAGTTTATAATTATGACAAAAAGCTCACATTGAAGGGAGCTTTATCCAAGCTCTTGGGTACTGTCCATGCATCTGAGATTGAGTAGGGGGGTTAGTGTGTGCCGCTGGATTATCTCATAAACCTCACCCAAAATGTCTTGAAGGAAGATACAGGTATCACTCTTTATGCACTGTGTATTTATGGCACTGTATTGTTTCCAAATATTCAAAGTTATGCGGATGATAAAGTGATAAATATGTTCCTTCAAGTTGAATATGATGTTAACCCGGTTATCTCAATTATCGCTGAGACTTTTCATTCCTTAAATCACATACGAATGTTTAGAAAATGGAAGTTCATCGCCTCTCAATCTCTTTTGTGTATTTGGATTCTTAGCCATCTAAGATGTCCACCAGATTTCAAATGTCTGCAAGTTAAGTTTTCAAGTCCATGGATAAAGACGAGAATCCATATTGCAGAATTTGGAATGTCTAAATGAATCGTTGTTTCCCATAAAAGGGGTGTGACTCTCACACCTATCAAAGTTGAAATATGAGGATGTTATCTGGAAAGCCCACTGGATGCCGTTGACATCGATGATCTATAGATGTGGTGACTTTCAATGGGTCCCAATTCCAGGACCATGAGGTTATACTAGTTATACTCCACTAATGGTACTCCATCAATTACATATGAGATAGTGTATCCCTGTGAGGCACACATTGAAAGACATTGAGATCAGTTATGATTCTCAAGATATTGCATTACAAGCAGTGAAGACATGGGAGGATTTGTTGATTGAGGTATTATAACTCCATTATTTGTTATCCATATATACGATTTAAACACACTGATGTCTGAAGTGGCTGAATTTTTATGTCTGTATGTCAGAAGAATGAGGATTCACTTACAATAGAACTTCAATCGACAAGTGTAAGGTCTCTGATTCTTTAATCATTTCTATCAAATATGGTACTCATACATATGAGAATTTGTGTATGCAATGAAATGATTCTACTATGTGGTTAACACAATATATTTGAAATGCTTCTACTGAATATGGAGTCAATTTTAGATGAAAGATCTTCTGTTGAGTGTGGTAGAAGAAGTTGGCATTGATGCCTTCAAGACAGAAGACTTAAGGACATGGTAGTTGAATGTTTTATCTTCTAGTATATTTCTAGTGCTTTAATATTTCAACTTATTAATTTCTTCCATGCTTATAAGCTTTCATATCCTTAAGTTTAGGTTATCAAAACTAGTTTCAGTATCAAAGTCCTCCAAAAGTGCTTCAAAGTGCTTCAAAGTGCAACATGGGAATTTCACGTTCTCACTTGTCCTCTTTTATCTTTGAATTAATAGAGGTGACTAATTGAATGCATAACTTAGTTGTGTTTTGTTGTTTCAGTGAAACCTTTGCTATATGTTTCTATAAAAGTTTTTATTTTTCTAGTCTATGTTTTATTTGATGTGCATGAGTGGTATATTATTAGCTCATATCACATTCTCTACTGGTGCATGTTTAGAGGATTTCTCCTTCATAGGTGTCCTTATTGTGTTTTCTCACTTTTTTCACTTTATAGTGTGTTTACTCAAAGTCAGTTCTTCTTATTGGTCGTGGTTCTTATTGTATTGTTTAAATGCATGCAGCTAAAGCTTTGGAACTGTTTCTACAAGATCTATGTGATGAGACATACGAGGTAAATCTCAAAAAGGGAGCAAAGACCATGAATTCTTTGCATTTGTAATGATGTGTTCATTACCTATTTCTATTGAGTTACTAGAAAAGAAATGAACTAGCATGTAACCTTTTTTAGCTCTGTTGAAGTTGGTTTGATTGGTAACTGTGAATATTCTAATTTGCTATATCCCAAAACATATATTATGAACCATAAACCACTTATCTTTGTGTTAGTTGAAAGAAGTTCAACTATCAAATGGTAGTTTCTAAATTTATTGAACTTCAAATGGTACTTGTGATGAATTATGAATAATATAGTACTACTAACTATTTGCTTAGATAATAACCATCTTTTATTTGTTAAAATTATTGATCCTCTGAGCAGGACTTAATTCATATATGAATAAAAAGTCTAATTGGTGATTGTAGGAATAATATATTATTTTGAGTGCAGAAAAGAATTTTCATTAAAGTCTCTTTTGAGCTGAAAATTGGTTTTATGAATGTCATACTTCATTTCTTCTTTTTCGAATAGGTATTTTGCTAGGTGATATGTTTGAATCACTGGCACTTTCTTTATCAGTATACATTACCATGGTGCTTCATGTGTTCTCGCAGACTCTCAGGCAGATGACTTACGGTAATTAGTAGTTTAACTATCCTCTTGAACTGTATGTTCTCTTCACAGTTTTTGGTATTAATTTTAAAATAAAACTCACAAATTACATAAGGTTTGATAGTTGGTTTGATTTTACATGTTTGCTTCTTTATGCAGGCTGAAGTTGAGGGTCAGAAGATCACATGGGTGACACTCATTCAATGCACCAAATGTTAATTGGCGATGTTGATTTCACTGTCATTCTCAACTTCATGGAATTTTATGAGGTTAAGCCTTGACCTTATGCCTTTTTCCTATTTATGCATATCTTATTCTTTTCTAAAGCCAAAGGGTTCTATAAGAGGTGGCCAATACATGTACTCGCATTTTATTCCAATATTATTTTCAATTTGTATCAGCTATTATAACATTGCTTAACCATTATGATATAGCTCTTAGTAGCAGTGATGAGAGAGTAATTTTGAGGCAATGTCATTGGCGGGTTGGAAAAATGAGTTCCAAGTCATAACTAAACTCATGCATTCTGATTAACTAAATGAGATGTATAAGTGTTGTTGATACCTTCACTTGCCTAGTAATTGTGACTTATTTCTTACCTTGTTTCATTGTATAATGTATTGCTCCATCTAGTTTCTTCTTAATTTGGTTGATGTTTTACTTTCTTATGAAGGATCTTAACTATCATGCTGTAGGATGGCAAAGGCCATAATAGATGCAATTTTGTATGAGGATTGAATAAAAAGGGGGGGAGGGAGTCAGTTGGGTAGTGGCTATTTTGGAAGAGGCCAAGCTCTCGAACATCTTGGTATAAGGGTGTAATTTCACTATTTTTGGTGAAGTTCACCATTTTTGAGTAATCAAGGTTGTTTTTCTTCATTGTTTCAGGGTATAGCTTCTCTGTTTTCACTATTTGGGCTGTTGTTGTCGTTAAAATAGTGTTTGTTTGCAAGGGAACTCATATCAGCTACAAATTACACTATCCTTATTATGTGATTCTACATTTCATCCTTTCTTGGTTATTATGGTCTGAAATGTCATGATTATGCTCATTCTTATTTATTAACACCGTTCTATTCATTCCTCAGTTCACCTCACCTATGTAATTTTTAATGGTGCAGATCTGTTTGTTTCGTATACTCACCAACTAACAACTGTTCATGGTGTTTTCCTTCTATTTGTTTCTTATACTCACTGACTAACAACTGCTAATGGTATTTTCCTTCAGCTTTGGGAAGGTTTGAAGGCACTGCATACCCTGTTGTGAAACACTACCATTCAACTTAGGTTCTTCATTTTTCATTTTCTAGACTCAAAATTTTATTTTTTATATTTTTCATTTATTGGAACAGGTTTAGTTGTATATTTCGAGGATATGTTAGTTTTCATGTTAGATTTATTTATAAGTTGATGAAATAAATATAGTAAAACTTTGTTGAAATGATTAAATGTTAATGTTGTCAATTAGTATATTGATGTTCCTTATGTTATGTAAAATTATCTTGTCAAAGTGTTTAATATGAATACTTGACGAGCTATACTCTGCGAGGACCACATGGGTTTTCGTAGGAGGCATTGCGCCTCGTGAAAAATGCAGACTTTTAATATGAGAAGCTGTCACAGGCGCCGTATGATCCTTGTGGATCAATTTTCACGGGGATAACTTCCTCTTGTAGAATGCTATTTTTCTCGTAGTGACTATCACTTTTTCTAAATTCTGAACCACATTGCCATGCATTATTCAAGGTTTTGAATCAACCATATGTTTGTCATGACATTATCGTGGAAAAGTTGAGTGAAATTGTTGGAAATATTACTGCACCAAATTTGATCACTTTCACAGATGATGAAATCCTTACCGATGGTACTGGACACACCAAAGCTCTACATGTATCCGTGAAATGTAGGAATTATGTTGTTGCAAAAGTATTGATTGATAATGACTCGTCTCTAAATGTAATGTCAAGATCTATACTAGCAAAGCTTCATGTGGATGCGACACATATGCGGCCGAGCATGATGATAGTAAGAGCATTCGACGGTACCCAAAGAGAAGTAGTCGGAGACATAATTCGAATCAGGCCATGCCTATTCAATCTTGTTTTCCAAGTTATAGACATAAATCCAGCATATAGTTTTGTTTTAGGTAGGATTCACTCTGCTAGGGTAGTACCATCTTTCTTACATCAAAAGCTGAAATTTATAATGGATTAACTCATTTATATATATGGGGAAGAAGATTTATTGATATCCAAGCCGGCCACCATGCCATATGTTGAGGCGGCAGAAGAAGCATTGGAGTGCTCATTTCAATCATTTGAAATTGCTAACACCACATTTATTGCTTGTGAAAAACTCGCTCCAATGCCAAGCCTATCAAAAGTATCTCAGATGGTGGTAAAATTGATGATAAAAGTGGGATACAAGCCATGCAAAAGACTCGGGAGTGAGCATCAAGGCATAAATAAGTTAATCGATTGGGACAAGAATGAGCAAAAGTTTGGGCTTGGATATAGACCGACCAAGGCTGATTGAGGGATAGTGGAAGCTTAGAAGAAAGAAAAGAGGATCGCTAGGCTCGAAAATAAGGAATTTGATATGGAAATGGAAATCATACCTGATATTTCTGAATCCTTCTGAAGTGGAGGAAGTGGAGGAATTTCATATGAAGAATTAGTTACAGTAGAGCAGTACGACCTTTAAGATGATACCGCCCAACTTTCAATATTCGTAATCTTAGGAAAATCATCAAGTGCAAGTACAAAAGACTTGGTTTCTCGATATGATTCAGATCATGAGCTTGACAATTGGGATGTTGTCAAGCTACCAGTGCTTCTTGGAAATTTTCAAGAGTAACGTTTTAATTCCAAAATTCTAATGATTCTGCCCAATGCCATAGGAATTTCAATGTTATGGGCCTATATTCTCGTCTGTTTCACGTCTCTCTTTGAATGAAAATCTAAAAACTTGTTTTGTTTCCTTTTGTTAATGATAAATACAATTCCAGTTCTTTTTTGTTATTCCTTTTATGTCTACTTTTTTTTCCATTTCTGAAATGATGTTCATACTCATGCATTGTTTATTTTCTTTTCTCGCCTTCCTTTCATCCAATAATCTGATTTAGGTTTGAGAATGGTGATTTTAAAAACAAGAGCATAAGTAATAACTTCGACAATCCCATTCTTAGCGTAGAGTGAGATAAAAGTGTGAGGATGATTTTGAACCATCTCTAGAAATGTTAAGAATGGTAGAAGAGGATGATAAAATAACTCAACATTATCAAGAGTTAATGGAGGTGATAAATTTAGGATTGGATGGAAGGACGAAAGAAGTCCAAATCGACACATCTATGATAAGCGAAAGCCGTCGACAATTAATTAACTTACTCAAGGAATTGACGTCTTTTCATGGTCTTTACCAAGATATTCCGGGTCAAGACACTGATATCGTGGTTCATCATTTTCCACTTATGCCTGAAAGTAAACTAGTGCGACAAAAGTTACAGAAAATGAAACCAGACATGCTAGTACAGATCAAAGAAGAAGTTAAAAAGCAAGTAGATGCGGGTTTTCTGGAAGTAGAAAAACAACCTGAATGGTTGCTAACATAGTCCTAGTACTGAAGAAAAATGGGAAAGTAAGGATGTGCGTCGATTATAAAGACTTAAATTGGGCTAGCCCCAAGCATAATTTCCACTAACTCATATCGATGTCTTAGTAGATAACACTGCAGAAGATTCAACACTCTCTTTCATGGATGATTCATTGGGGTATAACCAAATTAAAATGGCTCCTGAAGGCCGTGGAAATATCACTTTTATAACTTTGTGGAGTACATTTTGTCATAAGGTTAGGCCATTTGGTCTAAAGAATGCAGGGGCAACTTACCAACAGGCAATTGTAACACTGTTTCATGATATGATGCATAAAGAAATTGAAGTGTACGTTGATGATATGATCGCCAAATCTCGTCAAGGGGAAGATCACACTGTCACTCTGTGAAAACTATTTGAACAGTTGAGAAAGTTCCAGTTAAAGCTTAACCCGATAAAGTGTACACACGCAGCATCTTTAGGGAAACTACTTAGTTTTGTCGTGAGTAAGGAAGGAATAAAAGTTGACCCTGACAAGGTTCGAGCCATCATTGATATGCTACCACCTCAAACTCAAAAGGAAGTTAAAGGTTTCTTGGGAAGATTAAATTACATAGCCCGGTTCATCTCACAACTAACTGTGAACCTATCTTTGAACTTCTCCGCAAAAGTGATATAGAAGGATGGAATGATGATTGTCAAAATTCTTTTGAGAAGATCAAGCAATACCTGCAAAGTCTGCCTATACTTGTTCCTCCAACTCCAGGGCGTCCACTCATTTTGTATCTTACAGTAACAAAAAAATTCATAGGTTACGTACTTGGTCAGCACAACACCTTTGGAAGGAAAGAATAAGCAATATACTATTTAAGCAAAAAAGGTTCACAAACTATGAAGCTAACTATTCGATGTTGGATAAAATGTGTTGTGCATTAGCCTGGATTGCTCATTGTCTTAGGCAATACATGTTATACCACACCACTTGGTTAATTTAAAAAATGGACCCAATCAAATAAATCTTTTAAAAGCCATCACTTTCTGGGAAAATTGTTAAATGGCAAATGTTACTCATGGAATATGATATTGTGTATGTCACGAGAAAGTCAATAAAATGAAGTATACTTACGGATTATCTAGTAGATAAACCAGTGCAAGATTATGAGCCTATGATGCGATTTTTCTGATAAGAACGTATCAGTGATATTAAGAAATGAAGGAGAACATGTGGATCCAAATTTGTGGACAATGTTATTTGATGGCGCATCTAACGATGTGGGACATGGAATTGGGTCCATCCTCATATTTCCTAAGGGAAAATTTTTCCCATTCACGGCATAACTATGCTTTGACTGTACAAACAATGTGGCCGAGTATGAGGCATGTTCTATGGGAATTCAAACAACTTGTGTTATGAAGATAAGGAAGCTTCGAGTGTATGGAGATTCACTATTGGTGAATCGATAACTAGGGAAGCTAGAGACTCCAAGTTGGTACCTTATAACAAACATGTAACTAAGTTAAACCAAACTTTTGAAGTGATCTCATTTTACCATATACCCAGAGAGAATAATCAAATCGCAGATGCAGTGGCAACTCTAGCGTCCATGTTTGCCACATACTTTAAGGAAGAAGTTCAACCCATAAAAATTGAGAAGCAAGATTTTCCTATTCACTGTAGCATTGAAGAATAGCCATACACAAGACCATGATATTACGACATCAAGCAGTATATAAAGAATGGGGAGTGTCTATCCAAAGCTTCCGAGAATGATAAACGCATTAGTAGAAGATCATTCATGGGTTTCTTCTTGAATGGTGAAATACTCTATAAGAGAAATCATGATATGGTGCTTTTAAGATGTCTTGATGCAAAGGAAACGAATAAAATCATAGAGGAAGTTCACTAAAGAATTTGTGGTGTTCATGCTAACGGACATATGATGGTCAAACAAATCTTGAGAGTAGGATATTATTGGTTAACTCTAGAATCTGACTGTATCAAGTATGCCAAGAAATGTCATAAATCTCAAATTTATGCGGATAAATTCATGTACCCGCATCCCCTTTACATGTCATGGTTGCGCCTTGGCCGTTCTCTATGTGGGGCATGGACGTCATTGGTCCCATCACACCAAAAGCCTCTAACATGCATTGTTTCATTTTGGTCTCTATAGATTATCTTATTTGAGTGTAACTAGAAGTGCGGTTGTTAAGTTCATTAAAAAGAAAATAATTTGCCAATATGGTCTACTTGGAAGGATCATCACAGATAATTGGACAAATTTAAACAACAAGATGATGACAGAATTATGTGAGCAGTTCAAAATTAAGCATCATAATTCATCTCCTTATCGTCCGAAGATGAACGGAGCAGTGGAGGCAGCCAATAAGAACCTAAAAAGATGATGAAGGTTTATAAAGATTGACATGAGATACTCCTTTTCGCACTACATGGATACCGCACATCAGTCTGACATCAACTAGAACAACATCGTTCTCTTTGGTATATGACATGGAAGCAGTCCTTCCAATCAAGGTGGAAATTCCCTCCCTCAGAGTTTTAATGGCGACAAAATTAGAAGAAGCAAAGTGGGTACAAATACGATATGAGCAATTAAATTTCATCGAGGAAAAAAGATTGACTGCATTATGTAGATGGAAATTATATCAAAGAAAAATGATGCACGCATATGACAAAAAATTGCGTCCTCGATGTTTTCGAGAAGGAGACTTGGTGTTGAAAAAGATACTCCCGTATCAAAAGGATCACTGGGGGAACTGCGCCCCAAAATACGAAGGACCTTTCGTAGTCAAGAAGGCCTTCTCGGGAGGAGATCTCATTCTAACAAACATGGATGGAGATGATTTACCGTATGCAGTCAATCTGGATGTGCTCAAGAAGTACTTCGTTTGACCGCTCTAAGTATGGAAAAAATGAAGTTGGGCAAAAAAAAATATTTTAAAAAAGAACCGTCTCAAATACTGGAGAAATTCTTATTCCATAATTTTTCTAAATCCTTATTTGTAAATATTGTTCATCGTCAATGAAGAGTCTTTTTTTCAGTTGACAAATACATATTCGTCATCTTCTCGTTATTTCCATTATTTCTTATTCCTCTTAATTTTAAGATATCATTTAATTACTCTTGAAATAATTCAGAATCATAAACTTGGTTAGGTGAAAGCCAATTGAAAAAAGAAAAGAAAAGAATAGCAACTAAGAAAGACGGTCTGAGTGTGAGGGAAATCTGAAAAGTCACCACGAGAAAAATCAATATGCGCATGGAAAAAACTAAAGCACGATTGGAGGATTACACAATTAGAAGTGCAAGAAAGAAACAAAATGTGGAGAAATTATTCACCACTGACATGGAGCCGAATACTAGGGCACAAACCAGTAAATAAGGATGTATCATTTTATTGAAAGTATGCTTGATATTTCATTGCGAGTCCATGATCCTAGGTCGAGCGATTGTTTTAAAGGGTGGTGGATATGACCAAAAATCATCAAATAATTTTCTTATAAATGTTCACAATCATGCATAGCATGCATGCATTCAAAATCACTACTTTATATTTATATTCAAGAATTACAATGCATAGACATGCATCATATTGGTCTATTTTAATGCAATTCGAGTGCATGAATCATTTTAGGATATTTTTTCAAAATCCACATATGACTTTTCAACATTTAAAGCATGCATTAGTCTAGCTCTGGCTACCATATGAAGCTTATATAAACAATATCAAACAATTCATTTTCTCTGTTTAAATCAAACCTAAATTGAGTCGAGGTCGAAGCTTGTGTCTATCCAGGTCCGTTTCTCTTCAAATATATCTGGTTAAATTGAACCCGAATTGATTCGAGGTCGAAACTTGTGACTAACCAGGTCCATTTTCTTTCAATTATCTCCGGTTAAATCAAACCCTAATTGAGTCGAGATCAAAGCATATCTCTAACCAAGTCCGTTTTCCTTTCAAATATTTCGGTTAAATCGAACACACATCGAGTCGAGGTCGAAGCCTGTGTTTATCCAAGTTCATTTTCTTTCAATTATCTTGGTTAAATCGAACTCGAATTGAGTCGAGATCAAAACCTGTGTCTATCCAGGTCCATTTCTTTTCAAATACCTTTGGTTAAATCTAACCCGAATTAAGTCGAGGTCAAAGCCTATGTTTATCCAGGTCCATTTCACATTTCTGTCATTTCATAGAACCCGAATCAGTAAATGTTTCTATTTCCCTTATCCATATAATATTTCCTCATACCAATCAAAATACTTATCTACACATTTGTATACCTTCTAAGTTTAGAAGCATGAACAAAGTAGGGCAACTGTAGACACTGTATTTTATCTGGCCCAATACTTTGAAAATACATATTTTTTTGAGCCCATATACTAGTCTAAGACTAGGTATATGATCTGAAAAATAGCTCATAGACTAAAAATGATAAGAGAATTGTCCAATGACTAAAAATTAAAAAGAGCAAAAGGACTAAAAATAAAAAGTGAAGCCCTAAGTTTTCCTATAAATAGAGAGGAGGTCTTCACTTGAAAGGATGATTGGTATAGTGAGAAAGAGAGGGGATTTTAGAGAGGTTTTGAGAAAATATGAGAGACTTTTTCTTATAAGAGAGAGAAAGAGAGTCTTCATTTCTATTCATCTTTCATCTTCTCTTATTCTTTTTCTTAAGATAGTTTAAATTTCTTGCACTTTAGCTTACAATATATCTTGTTCATTATTACTCATAATCTCTCTTCTTCATACTCATGTAGTTGATATTTATGTTTCCTTTTCCATACATAAGTTGTTTGTTCATTCTTTATCATTTCTCCTACTCTTGATCTTAAGTTTTATTTTCATGCATTGTTGATTTTTCTACAAGTTTGATAATGAGATGTTTTTGTCATCAACTCAATCAATGAGGATGAAGATAATACTTTTAAGAGGTGTAAAATTAACTCAATGTAAATCAACTCTTTAATGGGTTGGAAGTGTACATTTGAAGAAAAGATTCTCTATGATAATTTCTCATACATAAAAATGCATAAAATAGAGAGTAAAACTTCTATACAAGATTATGCAAATATTTAAGCTTTGAATTTTTTTGTCTTACAAGTCTTTTCTTTGTTTTTTTTAATTTTGTTCATCATTTTTGTGACAATTTTTTGAACTAGTTACCATCCATGATCATTCCTAGTAATGAAAGAATAAAGAAAAATGGTAATTAGTGAACAACGTAGTCCAAAATAAAAAAAATGGTATATTTATATACCAAACAAAAAATATTCTATTTTGAAAGTTTTATGAATTTTTCTTTAGTGACACTTGTTTGAATTAGTTATTATCCATGATCATTCTTTTGCTATTTGATTTGCAATGAAGGAAGAAAGAAAAAATAGTAATTAGTTGACTATTAATTAACAATTTATTAACTTCGTTTATTAGTTTTCACTAAAAAAATCTGATGACGGACTTTGAGATTTTTGAGGTACCAAATTTCTCGAACTACGGAGGTGAGGAATTATTTTTGAGATACCGAGAATAACTCCAATAATGTTTTGATTTAGAAAATATAAAATAACAAAATAACAAAATAATTTTTTAATGGTCTTTGTACCACCCATTAAAGGTCATTTATTTTGTTTATTTTTATGATACAAAATGTACCAAACGGGATATTCAAAAATGAATTTATTCAAGCTTATTTGATTGGTAATCTTAACAATTAGACTTAAATTTGGTTAATTTCATTTATTAGTTTCACTAAAAAAATCTGATGACGAACTTTGAGATTTTTGGGATACCAAATTTCTTGAACTACCGAGGTGAGAAATTATTTTTGAGATACTGAGAATGACTCCAGTAATGCTTTGATTTAGAAAATATAAAATAATAAAATAATAAAATAATTTTTTAATGGTCTTTGTACCACCCATTAAAAGTCATTTATTTTGTTCATTTTTACGATACAAAATGTACCAAATGGGACATTCAAAAATGAATTTCTTTAACCTTATTTTTAAAAAAAATATAACTTGGATAACATTTTATTAAATTTGGTAACCATTTTAACAATGAGTGTTGTGGGGTGCTAATACCTTCCTTACACACAAATGAATCCCGAACCAACCTTGATTTTTCGTAGATCACATTTTTGTTTTAAAATTGGGTGATCAATCACACCCTAAAATGATTGGTGGTGACTTCGAATTTATTTTCTTCAAAAATGATATTTTTCAATCGTCGCTCCACATCGCAGGCACGTAACGACGGCACTCAACGTCGAATCTCAAATTTATCTTACTCCATAAGCTAAATGAAAGTTATAACTCTTTTGTCTCAAAATTATATAATGAAAATATCCCTATGATATAAATCAAGCTTTTAGTGATCCTAAGCAGAAGGATGTTATCCTTGAAGTGATGAAAACTCTACATAAGAATGATACTTGGAAAGTTGTCAACTTGCCTTGAAAAAAAATTGTGGTTTATCAATGGATCTTACCATTAAATCCAAAGATGATGGATCAATTGAACGGTATAAATCTAGACTGGTGGACTCAGACCTATGGGTTACTCTATCATGACACATTTGCACCAGTAGCAAAGATGAATACGATCAAAACTATTTTGATTATAGCAGGAAATCTAGAGTAGCCTTGATGTAGAGAATGTGTTTTACATAGCAATTCAGAAGAAGAAGTGTACATGGATATGATGAAAACTCTATTGATGTAAAGAATGTGTTTACGTGGAAATTTGGAATAAGTGTACATGGATACGCCTCCTAGTTTAGAATACTTTAAACCAAGAAATTGTATGTAAACTAAAAAGACATTTTATGGTTTGAAACAATCTCTCATATCATGGTTCAAGCGGTTTACTAAATCCCTCCTAATATTTGGCTACGCTCAAAGTCAAGGAGATCATACTTTATTTATTAAGCATTCATCTAAGGGGAATTCAACTGCTCTCATTGTCTATATAGATGAAATTATTGAGAATAGTTTAGAGGAAATGTAGAAGCTGAAAAGTTTGTTGATGAATGTGAAAATAAATATTTGGAATCCATAAGATACTTTTTTGTCATTGAAGTTGGTAAATCCAAGAAAGAAACCTTTGTACCTCAATGAAATTATATCCTTGATTTTCTGAGAGAAAAAAAATATCAGGATATAAGCCCATTGATAGTCCAATTGAACCGAACCATCAATTAAGTTCAGAAAGCACTCATGCTGTGAAAGGAAGATACTAATGATTGGTAGGAAAACCCATTTACTTATCTCGCAAAAGTTCATATATTGCTTATGTAGTAGAATGGTGATTCAGTACATGCATGCACCTCTTAAGTTCCTAATGGATGTCGTTCATAGAGTTTTGAAATTCATAAAGGCAACCCTTGGAAATGGATTGTTGTTCTCCAACAATGGACACCCTATAAATGAAGCCTACATAGATGTAGACTGGGCATGATCTAGTATAGATAAAAGATTAACGACAGGGTATTGCACATTTATCAGAGGAAATCTAGTCACCTAGAGAAACAAAAAACAACTGGCGGTTGGTAGGTCTAGTGCATAAGCTAAGTTTAGAGAAATGACTCTAGTTATTTGTAAACTTTTGGACTCAAAACCATTGAAGGAATTAAATATGGAAATTGAAAATCCCATGAAATTATACTATGGTAATAAAGCATTAATCAACAATATACGAATTTAGTTTAGCATGATAGGACAAAACATGTCAAAGTAGACAATGTTACCAAGATCGTGGATCATTCAAGTACGTGAAACAGGATCAGGAACATAAATCACTCTCTGTCTGCGAATGAGGTATGAAGCGTGTAGGCTTCTACGGGACATTTTTTTAGAATGAAATACGATGACTCGAAACATGGAACATTTTTATTTGGATCGTATATGTATTATAAAATTTCTATAAAATATATGATGAGTGATATAAAAAAAAGACCGTTATAAATTATCAAATTAAAATATTTAATAAACTATTAAAAACATAAATTCTTCGATCACTATAAATTCTCAGGGGATAAGTTCACTTATTTATGTAAGAATTAGAAGTAACCGAAAACTTATAGTCTTAGACCTAATAACAAAATAAAATCTCATAAATTACTCAAAAGATATAAACGAAATACCCATAAATAAACCCAAAATTCATCCTCATAAAAAACCCTAATCGTTACCCCTTCTTCTCAATCGCGCGCGTGCGCGCGCGCGCGCACACCCACACACACTCTCTCATAGTTCTCTTTGTCCTTTAGTTTTAGCATATCAAATGGATACAGATGACTGAAGTCGAGTTTAGATGCTTCCTTGGTGGCCTCGCTTGGGCAGCCAGTGAGAATGTAGGAGATTCCTAAGCTTGTTAGAGAAGAAGACGTCGACGAGTTGATTAACCGTCGAAAGGAACGACTGGAAAGGAGAAAGGAACGATAAGAACAATGCTTTTACCGTTCTAGATCACAAACGTTCTATGATTGTGAATGATGGTATTGTAAGATAGTTCACACTATCACCAATGATTTCTAGTAACACTGGAGTAGATAGACACTTCATCAAAGAAAAGATTGACAATGGACAGATATGCACTCTGTTTATCTCAATAAGGAATCAACATGCAGATACTTTCACCAAAGGAGCTTCAAGTTCAATCTTTAAGAAAATTGTGAGCAAGTTAGGAATCAAAAATATCTTCAAACTAGCTTGATTGGGAGTGCTGGAAATTGATGCCTAAATCTGCGCCCAAAATCCAATAATTTAATTATAGAAGATTTTATATTTTTGGTTATCTAATAATAAAGACTCAATTTATTCTTTCCTTTTATTTTGTTTCCTTTTGCAGACAACTTTGGCCCTATTTATGCCTCTTAATTTGTCTAGAGTAAGTAAGAATAAAAATATTCATTTTTCTAAATAGGGATATCCATTGATATTGAGAAGCTAGTCATAAAATTTTTCCTATGCTGAATATGGTTTCCAAGCTAGTGGTTCCTCAAGTCTGATCGAGAGTAGTGACATGGTTCAAATGTATGGCTTGTGTGTATTGAATTAGGATTTGAGTTTAATGATATTTGGTTTAGATAGTTGAGTCGATATTAAGTATGTAATGATGATAATATAGTGAGAAAAACCATAGACGTAGGCAAGTTGACCGAACCACATTCGCAATATTATTTTATTATTATTTCTTGACGCTTTCATTATTACAAATGGCATTAAAGCTAATGGTTTGATCATGAAGAGTTAAATATTTGATTACGATAAATGAAAATAGTTAATGGAGCATTGTTGGTCTTATTTTATTTGGCGTTGTTGGTTGATTGTCTTGTGTGTGCGATTTTGAGTTATGATGAGAAAAATTATGGTGGTGACTTAATATAGAAGAGCTTGAGCTTGTTGTTGGTGTGGAAAAGCAACATGTTGGTGTTGGCAAGACAATATGGTGTTTGGATTTTGAAGACAAGTCAACAACACCCACATTTGGCTTGGTGTGGATTTGAGTCTTAGCATGAAGATTTGGTTTAAGTTAGAGTTGTAGCAATGATGATTGTTTGAGATTGGTGATATTTGAGTCAAAGTGGAGATTGCTAGAAATATGTCTCAAATTCCTTAGAGATTTATTTCTCGACTTATGTTAAGAAAGATATAATGGTGATACTGGGTTTGAATGTGATTCCTATTTTTTAATATGTACGAGATTAGAGTTTTGAGTTGTTATAAATATGAGGTTATGGCTAGGGTTTGACAGCTCTGCTTTGACAGATGATGATATGTGATTTTTGTTGATGGTAATGCCATCAAAGCATGTGTATTGACATTTTAATATGAAATTTAATGAAACTACATTTTTCTTATAATTATTCTTTTAAATTATTGTTGAATAATGTATATAAATATCTGAAAATTTCATATTCATTAATGAGACTATGATCTTGTATTAGTACGAAATGATTAAGATCATAAATAATGAATAAAATTGTCAGCAACATATTAAAGTATGAAATCTTTAATGAATGATTGCTAGTACGGTTTACTAAATATTATGAATGCATGTGATCTAGATCTGGATCATTGATGTGGATAGACATCTTCATGAAGGTACTTTAATAAATAAGATTATATATGACATGATCGATGTGAATTAATATCTTTATTTACTTATCGTTTATCATGAAGATTTAATACACATCAATCTAATGATCATAAGTAGATTAGTCTGAATCTTGAGTAGTCATGAACTCTTATACATATCTACTGGATCTTTTGATTCACTAGTTAAGGTTTATTTGTAAAACAGGCTAGTGACTTTTATTTTAGAGATTCAGTGATGTGGATGGCTGGGAACATGATCTTACAAGATTTAGAATCTAAGCTTTCATAACGGATCGTATATTTGTTCCTTTATGCGTTAATTTTAGAACTCAATGGTTATTGAGTTCAAATTTATAAATTATCCATTCAATAGTGAATTAATGATACTTAAAGATCAAAAGATAATTAGAAGGGTAAAATGATAATTTTGACCAGCTCTAATTTATGAACTAATAATTGGATAACAAAACTACATGAAATGATTATATCAATGGACTACACGAGAATACTCTGTAAATACATTCTAAAATCTCTCAGAGTACAACTTCATTTTTATAGTGGAGTAATAATAGAAATAATAAATAAGATTATTTAATTAAAAAGTTTAATTAATAATCTGGTTTATGCTTAGGATTATAGGTTTATAGTCCCCAAGTTACCTATGTACTATACAATTTAGGGTGTGAATACTTCAGGACATGAGCAAATGATTAACTTGCAAAAGAAATTATACTTCTGGGATAAGTATATAATTATGTGTGATTAATTAATTAAAAAATTAATTAATTAAATTATTTATATTAATTTTTAGAAACTATATATAAATAAATATATTGATTAATTTTCTTTTTATCGATTAGTGAGACATTATATCTAATTTATGAAATTAGATAATATTAAATTATTATTAAATAATGATCCAAAATTTGAATCATTAAATTTGTTATTTGTAAACTAACGGGTAAGCTAGTTGATAGAAATAATAAAATAAATTAATTTTAAATTAACTTATATATAGATATTTATCTGATTAAAATAAATAATTAATTTACAGAAATTGCCACGTGGTATGTTGGATTGCCAAATGTCAATCACTGTTTGAGAATCATAAATTGACATGGACTATTGTAATATCACGTGGAACTATAGTAGTGCCACACGGCACTACAGTAGTGCCGTGAATTACAATGTCGTGAGGCACTGTGTTACCTCATGGCACGCTGCAGTGTCGTGTGGCACTACAGTCATGAACAGTTGTAGTGGGTCCCACTGCGATGAAATTTTGTGATATATTATTATTTTGTGTATATCCCTAAAAATATGAGGTGCCTAAATATATATATATTATTCTATTGACCTCATGGCTGATTAAGTGCCCTAACAACACAGTTACTATCGGGGTGAAATTCTCTGAGATTAAAAACTAATAAAAAACTTTGTGAAAATAATCATTGTATTCTCTATGAGATTAGTCTCAAAAAATTATTTATTCTCCAAAATTCTATATTACTCATGTGCTCAGTACATCTAGAGACAGAAAAGTATTCTTTCTATATTCTACGTGCCCACACACGTCCTAGTGTGTTTAAGGATTGACTTGAAAGATCTTGGTATGGATCTCGAAATTCATTGTTTGTGGGAACGGAAGATTGTTGGTTTGCGATAACGCTTGATTATACAACAAGATATATATATATATATATATATATATACTATATTCATGTATGTCTTCGATTTAATATATAAATATATGGATCTGATTGAAAAGAGTTTTCAATAAAAGTTTTTATTTTGAAAACTGTTGCATCGCGTTTATTTTCTTTTATTAAAAAAGATTCATTTTTTATAAATTATTGAAAGCCCCACACATCTGCTGTGCGAGCGCCACCTTTTCAATAATTGGTATTATAGTGATCATTATATATTTGTTTATTAAGTATTGTATTGGTGTTCTTATATTATTCATAATATATTTTGATAAATATGAATGCATTGATGGTTTACTTTTTAAATATATGGTTGATGATGGATCGTTATTGTATGGTGACTATGGGGTTAGGCTTGATCTTGTGTAAGTCATTTTGGGGCATAGAAATTTTTGTAATTATATTTTGAATATTATATTATAAAATTCCGATCTCGAGAAGACGAAGAACGCACAAGACGAACGAGGAGGAAAAAGCAAAAATTGGAAGGGAATTTCGACGACGACACCAGAAATTGGATTTCCGGCCCTGGCGCGCTGCTGGAAAATTGTCATCCATGACGCCACCGACAGTGTTGTCGGCGGTGGCCGGCTGTGGGAGAGTCCTATCATCGATGGCAAATATTATCACTGCTAGGGAAGTTTCACAAAAACTCTGATACCATGTTACTTGATCCCTGCAATATTTTATGAAAACCTTTTACCCTTCAAAATTTAAAATTAATGTAATTTTAAAATTAATTTTTATTTTTAATTTTAAAAAAATTAAAATTAATTGATTAATTAGGTTTGACCCAAGTTTGATAAGTCATTAAATTATTTTTGGTCAATCAAATTCAATATTTTTTTAAAATAATTATAGAGATTATTTAATTAAGAAATATAGTTTATTCTAATTAAAAGGATTTTGTTCAAAACTTGAATATCATGATGATTGACCTCTGGTGCGCTCGTGTTAGCAAAAGCATTGGAGACAGTCCGCCTAAATTAAGGGTGTTCACGGTTCGGTTCGGTCGGTTATTTGGTAACAAATCAAACCGAACCAAAAGTCACGGTTCAGCCGTATGTCAAACCAAACCAAACCGTGAGGAGATAGAGTTTGACCAGAGGGGGGAGGATAGAGAGTTTGCACAGAGGGGCGAGGAGAGAGAGTTCACGCAGAGGGGGGAGGAGAGAAATTCGCGTATAGGGGGAGGAGAGAGAGCTCTCACAGAGGGGGGAGCCAACGTGTTCATGAAGATGGGGGAGGCCAGTGTGTTCCCACAGAGGGGGGAGGCAGCGTGTCTGCGCAGAGGGGGGATAGAAGGTGGAGGGAGAACATCTTAGGGTTTGTAGAATTAGTTTAGTGTGTATACACACACACACACATAATATTTATTTTATTTTATTTCTTCTTTGGTTCGGTTTGGTTTGAAATCACATGTTTTTTTAACCGAAAAGTACTGCCGAACTGAACCGAACCAAGGCATTATAAACAACCGATCGAACTGACCACATTTGGTTCGGTACCAAAATTTTCACCCCTAGCCTTAATTTTAGAAATAATTATTTAGTTTTAAACGATGTTTATTATATTCCTGGATTTTCGAGAAATTTGATTTATCTTTCGTTACTGATTGAATAATTTTTTGAAGTTTCTTTAATTAATAAAGAGTTTACTATTTCAAAGAATGAATTCAATATTTGTCATGCTAAAGTAACGAATGGACTGTATATGCTTAAACTGACTGAACGCGCGTTAAATAATTCTGAATTATTTAAAGTAGCAAATCCTAAAAGTAACAAAAAATAAAGAGTTTTTCATGATGAAGATAACACGTATCTATGGCATCTTAAATTGGGACATATTAATCTAGATAGATTAAACACGTTAACAAAGTATGGTGCTTTGAGAGAACTAAAATTTGAGACTCTTCCTATTTGTGAATCTTATCTAGAGGAAAAAATGACCAAGAGATCTTTCACAGGATAGGGCCAAAGAACCAAGGAACCACTTGAGCTAGAAAATAGTGATGTCTACAGACCGATCAATGTACAAGCTAGAGGTGAGTATGATATTTCGTCACTTTTATTGACGATTACTCAAGATATGGTTATACTTACCTAATGCATCGAAAGTCTGAACCTTTAAAAAGTTTAAAGACTTCAAAGCTGAAGCTGAAAAGTAATTAGGTAAACCATTAAAAACACTTCGATCAGATCGAGATGGTGAATACTTGGATTTAGAATTCAATGATTACCTGTTGGAGTATGGCATCCTATCCAAACTCAAAGTACCTAGAATGCCAAAGCAAAATGGTATTTCAGAAAGGAGAAACTAAATCTTATTGGATATGGTTAGGTTGATGTTAAGTTACTCGTCACTACCACTCACTTTTTGGGGATATGCACTTCAAACGACAACTTACATTTTTAATGTAGTGCCTTCAAAGTCTATAAACAAGACACCTTTAGAGTTATGGAATAACTCCAAACCCAGCTTGTGTCATTTTCGTATATGGAGGTGTCCAACTCACGATCTTAGATCCAAGATTAGAAAGTTAGACTCAATGTCTGAAGTATGTATAGTTGTTGGCCATGTTGTAGAGACTAGAGGTGGGTAATTTTATAGTGACAATAATCAAAATGTGCTTATATCAACAAATGCGACATTCCTTGAACACGACTATATGGAAAGGTATAAACTTCGGAGCAAGGTAGTTCTCGATGAATTAGCATCTGATGAGACCAGACCACTTTCATCATCAACTGATGAACGACAAACCACAAAAATCATTGTTCCTGTTCAGGAAACCTCGGTGCAACATCGTAGTAGGAGGGGTTGTAAGATAAACTATTTGCTATGAACTAGAGGCATATGTCCTAGTGTCTGACACTAATAAGGACGATACATTAACCTTTAAATAGACGATGGATGATCTTGAAAAGAAGAAATGGCAAGATACCATGAACCAGGAAATGGAATCGATGTATTCCAATTCCATCTGGGAACTTATCGACCGTCTTGAAGATGTTAATCCCATTGGATGTAAATGGATATTCAAGAAGAAAAGAGGTGCAAATAGAAAAGTAGAGACTGCCAAGTCACGGCTGGTAGCCAAAGGCTATACACAAAGGGAATGAGTCGATTATGAAGAGACATTCTCTCATATTGCCATGCTAAAATCCATTCGCATCCTTTTGTCCATTGCAGCTAGTTTAGACTATGAAATATGAAAAATTGACGTCAATACATCTTTTCTGAATGACTCTCTTGAAGAAAGCATCTATATAATGTAACCAGAAGGGTTCGTGAAAAAGTTGCTTAAATATATTTATGGATTAAAGTAAGCATCTAGATCTTGGATTCTTACCTTTGATGAGATTATTAAATCATATGGCTTCGAGCAAAATGTTGACAAAGTTTGTGTTTATAAATACATCAAAGACAAGATAGTGGTTTTCTTAATTCATTACGTTGACTATATTCTACTCATTGGGAATGAAGTAGAAACTCTGTCCAAGGTAAATAAGTTGTTAGCTGAGAAATTTTAAATGAAAGATTTGGGAAATGTGAACTATGTTCTAGAGATCCAAATTGTAAGAGATAGAAATAACAAGTTCTTAGCACTTTGTCATGCATCTTATATCGGTAAGTTATTGGAGAGATTCTCTATGGAGAATTTCAAGAAATGTCAACTACCGACCATACATGGAATTGTCCTGTCCAATGAGTAATGTCCAAGACACATCGAGACGAAGAGGATATGAGAAAGGTTTATCATGCTTCAGTGGTTGGTAGTCTCATGTATGTCATGTTGTGTACGAGACCAGGCATTTGTTATGCGGTGGAAATTGTCAGTTGTTATCAATCAAATCTCAGTTTAGAACATTGGATTGCACTAAAGCACATTCTCATGTATCTTAAGAGAACGAGAAACTATATGCTTGTTTATTCAAGTAGAGGCCTGAACCCCACTGGATATACTGATTCTGATTTTCAATCAGACAGAGACAGTCGAAAGTCGACATCTGAGTCAATATTCACCCTAGGTGGAGGAGTTGTAGTCTGTAGAAGTAGTAAACAATCCAAAATTATAGTTTCTACTATGGAAGTCGTATATATAACGACTTGTGAAGCTGCGAAAGAAGTGGTATGGCTCAGAAAGTTCTATACTAATCTGGAATTAGTTCCAGATATGAACAAACCACTAATTCTATATCGTGACAACAGTGTGGCGGTAGCTAATTCCAAAAAACTGAGGAGTCACAAGAGGGCAAGCACATAGAGAGGAAAAACATCTTGTAAGAAAGATCGTGCATGAGGGGATATGGCTATTATGAAGATAGCGTCAAATCAGAATCTGGCTTATCCTTTTACCAAGACACTCCATACGAGATCATTTGAGGATCATGTGCGAAACATGGGGTTGATTCAAAATTTGAATCAACTAAATCTGTTATTTGTAAACTAACAAATAAGCTAGTTGATAGGGATCGTCAAATAAGTTAATTTTAAATTAACTGATATTTAGATATTTATCTGATAAAATAAATAAATAATGTACAGAAATTGTCATGTGGCATGTTAGACTGCCACATGTCAATCACTGATTGAGAATCAGAAATTGACATGGACTACTTTAGTACCATGTGGCACTATAGTTAGGCATGCAGTACTGTAGTGCCACACAACACAACAGTAGTGCCGTGAATTACAGTGTCATGAGGCACTATGATATCTCATGATACACTGCAGTGTCGTGTGGCACTGCGGTCATGCACAGTTACAGTGGATCTCACTACAATGGAAATTTTGTGACTAATTATTATATTGTGTATATCCTTAAAATTTTGGGGTGCCTAGAATATATATAGTTAAACAAAAAGCTCTTTGAGAATAATCATTGTATTCTCTCAGATATTAGTCTCACAAAATTATTCCTTCTCCGAAAATCTTTAGATCTCATGTGTTGAGTACATCTAGAGACAAAAAAGTTTTCTTGTTATATTTTATGTGCCCACACACTTCTTAATGTGTTTGAGGATTGACTTGGAATATTTTGGTGTGGATCTCGAAGTTTATTTTTGGTGGGAACGGAGGATCATTAGTTTGTGAGGACGCTTGATTAGACAACAAGAGGTATATCTTTTATATACATGTATGTCTTCGATTTAATATATGAATATATAATAGATTCGATTGAAAATAATTTTTAATAAAAGTTTTTATTTTAAAAATTGTTGTGTCGCGTTTATTTTCTTTTATAAAAAAAAATCATTTTTTATAAATTTTTGAAAGTCCCACGCTTCCGTCACACGAGCGCCGTGTTTCCAACAATTTTACTCTAAGTGGAGCATTTCAGGGTGACGAGGCTCTACCCTAAGTGATAGAGGGCAAGCTTAAGATGTAAGAGAATGCTCTATCCTATGAGGGGATACCAATGATATTGAAAGCCAAAAGGTTAATTAGAGGACTTTTCCCATACTAAAAATGATTTTCAAGCTAGTGGGTTGCTCAAGTCTGATCGAGAGTGGTGATTTGTGCCTAAGCTAGTGTAATGAGATTTATTTTAGGTGGTTGAGTCGATACTGAGTATCCGTGTGGAGTTTAGATTGTGTGTAATGAGATTTACTTTAGGTGATTGAGTCGATACTGACTATCCGTGTGGAGTTTAGATTGTGTGTAGAGATTTACTTTAGGTGGTTGAGTCGATACTGACTATCCGTGTGGAGTTTAGATTGTGTGTAATGAGATTTACTTTAGGTGGTTGAGTCGATACTGAGTATGCAATGATATAATGAGAAAGGTCACGGACATATGCAAGTTTACCTAACTAAGTTAAGAATAATATTTTATTATTGTTTATTGATGATTTGTTAGAACACATGACATATTTAGTAGGGTCTAAAGTGCCTTCAGGCGTCGAACATCTCGAAATTTGGGAGTGAACATATTAGGTGGTGGCATGAAGGTGATTTCCACCATAAATGGTGATTGAGTCAGTCCACTCACCACAACGCCTGAGATTCTGCTCTTACCCTTATCCTTGGTGTCCAAACGGGAGACTCTAAGGTGTAAGTCTTTTATTTATTTAGCTAGCTCATCTTTCTGTTGGTCAATGTCATGATTATCCCCCTCTTCCTCGTGTATGTACCCAGTCTGTTACTTTCAAGCTAATCTTGGATCCGACCAGATCAATGGGAGCGGTGCCACTGGTGGTATGAGTGGCAAGACTCATCTCGTCTCTCTTCCCTCCATCGTCTGACCTCAGTGTGAGGTTCTCTATTACTGTGGAGTTTGTGGGGTGTGGTCTGGCTATAGACTCCATCCTTATGAATAAAGAGAGATCTCGTGTTGGGTTGTGGCTCTGTCTCAAGTTTTGAATACGACCCCAAATAGGTCAGTGCAAAGGTGAGTGCTCTCGGCTCTACCATGCCTTTCTTCATCTGTACAAACTCCTTAGTTAGGAGTTCCACCTTTTCTAGCAAGAGGAGGAAGGTTGGATCAGTCTTAATGGTTGGTTGTTGCACCAGTATATTAGTGGTTAGGACTACCAGTGTGGTATTTTGCCCTTAAGTAGGGTCTACCAGGTTCCCAGTAAAGTTATCAATGGACGCATCTTCACAATGGTCGTTTTATCCTCTATTGGCTCTAGTGTTCAACATAGTGTTAATGGCGGGGATGAAATAGATCAATTTTAACATGAAGATCTGTGTTTCTCACAAACGACACCAAACTATAGAGGTGAAGAATTTATGATCAAATGTATTGCCACTCACCCAATAATATGTTTTAACCACAAGGAGGAAGAAAGATTGACGATAGTGTTAAACTCTAAGCGGTGTGGTTCTCATCCCAATATACTCTGACGATCAAGTCAATATAATACTTTCTAGAATAATAAATTAACTATTGAGAAAATGCATACTTCAATGGTTGGAAAGCACCATCTATTTATAACTCACTTTTTTAGGATAATGAATTAGCTATTGAGAAAATGCATATTTCAATGGTTGGAAGGCACCATCTATTTATAGGAGTTATAAATGATGTTTCATCCATGTTCATTGTATCTTCCTTCTTTATTCCAGTAAGGAAGAATGTGTATTCATGAACTAAACCCATGATTACGGGGATTGCTTACTTTTAGCTTAATCCTTATAAGGTAACTAAGACCTTCCTTGTGGAGAATTCCCTTAACTGCTGTTTTTATATATGGAGAGTTACTATACATGACAAGATGAGTAAATGAAGATGGACCTTGGCCATCAACGTGGCTTTGGACCATGGAGGAGATGGACCTCGATCATCAACGTGGCTTTGGACCATGGAGGAGATGGACCTCGATCATCAGCGTGGCTTTGGACCATGGAGGAGATGGACCTCGATCATCAACGTGGCTTCAGACCATGGGGGAGTGGACCTCGACCATCAACGTGGCTTCAGACCATGAGAGATGGAGCTCAGACACTGGACCCAGGTTGGACCATGGTGATGCCAGACGGGTATTGAGCACCTTAACCTTGGTCTTTGGTACAAGGTCTAGGCGCAATTGGACTTCATCCCTTTTAATAGGGTCTGCGGCGTGGTCTGGGCTGTGTCGTGGTGAAGGCCTCTTGGGCCTTGTCTAAAGGTGTGTCCCGCGTATTAGACTTTTGTCCAAGTGAATTTTATTGGGAAAATGAGGAGATTAGGTTGTTTTAAGTTGCAATTTTATATTATGTCCTTTAAATTTATGATTTGCACATATGACCGAATCCTCTTTTTAGATGGTTAGTTAGTTATGATTTTATTTGATCTTTTACGTTTTTACCTTTTGTAAAAATAATTGTTATTCTTTTAGGTTTTAATATTTTTAAAATCATAAATTGTAACTTACCGCAGCACCCATTTTTAAAATCATAATTCTCTTCAAAATTATAACAAAAATTCTGATGGTTTTTCCACGCTTTCTTCATTAATCCTTCATTACTTCAACCTCTAATCAATAGTGTGGCATTCTTTTAAGAAATTGGGTCTATTATTAGTATTATATTAATCCTTCTTTTTTCATCTTTGTTGTTACCGTCGAGCCTGCTCTTTTTCATTTTGATTGTTGAATCAATCTTTACTATGACATTCATCTTCATTACTGTGCATTCTTCTAACAATCTTTTTCGTTTTGATTGTTCTTTTTCGTTTTTACTGTAATTTTTGCCTCCTTTTTGTTGGAAAAATAATTAGTATTCTGCAATTTTTTGGTAGTATTCTGGAATTTTGGTAGTATTAGGTTGCGATTTGGTAGTATTCTCAATTTTTTTGTAGTATTCTGCAATTTTGGCTTCCTTTTTGGTAGTATTCTGAAATTTTAAGTTGCAATTTTGTTTTTAATATTCCAAGTGATTAGTATTCTTGTTTTATTCAATGTAATTGATCTTTGATATGTTGAATCGTTATTTTGATTTCTGAATTTTGTTTTTAGTTTTTGCAATCGTTAATTTGATTTTTGGTTGATGGAATCGTGTTTCCCTTTTTTATGGTTGAATCGTATCGTTATTTTTGTTATGTAGTATATATATATATATATATATATATACCATATAATATATTATTATGTATATACTATGTCAAACAAATGTATATCTTTACCAATAGTATACTATTATTTACTTATTTGTATATAATTTTCAAACCATGTTATTTTTCAAGGAATTGGATAAATACATGTAGTTTATTATCATTTACTTATCTGTATATACATTCTTCAAAATAGATTTAGTCCAAAATTAGATTTATACCTATAATATATCTCTATTTACCAGCATGTTTGAACATTAAAAAAACCATACTACTACATGAATAATATTTCATCCCTGTATATACCTAATCAAACCTAAACAGATAAGTTCAGGATGATCTTTCATATATTTTAAAATGATCAATAAGTTCAAAATCCATCAAAAGTTTCATAATTAGTAACTATTGTAGCTATCATCATTTACCACCTATCATATACCATCAACTAAGCCTAAGGTCATTCAAAAAATGGTACCATCATCTACCGCCTATTCATTCATCAAATCTAGTAGAATTTCTTCAAGTTAAATATCCTAAGAAAACAATCCAAAAGTTGTAACAATATTCTTCAATCAAAGTCGGGAAGGGGTTGGGATAATAATTTGAAGTTAGGAATGTCGGATTCACCTAGCATCATTGTTGTTGTTGTTGTTGCCTTCTCGAGAGCTGCTGCTTTTTTTGGTGATGCTGTTTTTTCCTTCAACGTTTGTTGTGCTGCTATTGGTTGCGCTTGCTGCTCTTTTTGCTGCTAATTTCATTAGTCGCGATGACCTTTTTACATTAGACATTTACTGTTGCTTTCATTAGGCGTCTTTTCTTCTTCTTGTAAGAGAAATATATTTAGTCTTCATGATATAAACATATGCTTACAATTGCATAAATTAGTTTTATATGTAATATTTACCTGTGATACAATGGATTTCATGAATTTGGATATATTATCATAGTATATTATCCTTTATTTAACTACATATATACTTAGCAAAACAGATTCAGTCAGAAATTGGATTAATACCTATAGTATATGTCTATATACTCACATGTTAAACACTAATTAAAACTGTTATTGTTCGAAAACCATCTCTGTAATTCAAAATTATGCAACAGAAAACAAAAAAGACATCATGCAGCCGAAATTATCACTTACAATTCGAAAACCATCGATTACAATTCCAAATTATCACTTACAGTTCAGAAAACAAAAAAGGCATCATACAAAATCATCTCTGCAATTTCAAAAGGCAATTCAGAAAATAAAACAAGAATGAAATTATCACTTACAATTCGAACGAAAATTTCATGCAGCAGCAACCGTGTTTGACAGATACAAAATCAAACTCGAACTAAAACAAAAAAAAATTCATGTAATAACACAGATTCAACCTCCAATCAGACTCGATTCAAAATAATTACGAACTAATTCAAACAATTTTAAACTATATCAAATGAAAATGAAAATCAATTTCAAACAGAAACTATTTCGAACTAAAAGAAGAGATTGAAACTGTAAATAAAAATATTAAAACCGTAAATATCACTTACATTTGATATTCATAAGTTTTAAGCTTGGATTTACACAAGTCGCGCTAGGGTTCTCTATGTTCTCCAAAATCGTCGATGCTGCCCTTCACAAGTGATTTCAGTCGATTTTTTAGGGTTTTCTAATAGGTAGCCGGAACCTTTGGTAGTTTAATAATGAGGGTAGAATTGTCTTTCTAATATATTGTGCATGTTTCAAATATAGGAGCCTTTTAATGTTCGATCATTCGTGCAAAACAATATTTTTGGGCCAATTTTTTCTTTGTTTTCTTATACTGACCTATTTCCCTAAAAATGTCATTTTATTCCCCTACAGTGGCATGTACACGAATAGTCTTAAATTACATGAGAAAAATAAGAAAAACAACACATAAACATGTCTTATCTCATTTTGTAATGGGTCATAAATTCTAGTTTTCAAAGTTATAGTCAGTAAACCGATCAAATTACATTGCGAGAGTCAACAGTCAAGGACACAAACTCGATTCAAACCTTCAAGTAAATTCCTTCAATCTACTTTCATTGTGAGACTTGTTTTGAAGTAAAAAAGTCTAAGTAGTAGACCAAAGAATGTCAGAGATAAATAACCCATGAAATTTTGATCAAAGACTAAAAACATGTATAAGCTTAATATACTGTGCATGTTTCAAATATAAGAACCTTTTAATTTTAAGTCATTTGTGCAAAATAATATTTTTTGGGCCAATTTTTTCTTTATTTTCTTATACTGACATATTTCCCCTACAGTGGCATGTACACGAATAGTCTTAAATTACATGAGAAAAATAAGAAAAACAACACATAAACATGTCTTATCTCATTCTGTAATGGGTCATAAATTCTATTTTTCAAAGTTGTAGTCAGTAAACCGACCAAATTACATTGCCAGAGCCAAGAGTCAAGGACACAAACTCGATTCAAACCTTCAAGTAAATTCCTTCAATTTACTTTCATTGTGAGACTTGTTTTGAAGTAAAAAAGTCTAAGTTGTAGACCAAAGAATGTCAGAGATAAAAAAGCCATGAAATTTTGAACAAAGACTAAAAACATGTATAAAAGCTTAAAACAAGTCACACACCC